>RXID01001649.1:6111-19499 GCA_005019695.1 Trichopus zeylanicus subsp. travancoricus | reverse complement strand
GTTAGTAATAGTAGTCGGTGTTGGACCAGGGGCAATAGTAGGAGTAGTAGTAGTAGTAATAGTAGTAGCAAGAGTTGTAGTAGTCATAGATGGAGTAGTAGAGTAGCAATAGAAGTAGTAGCAGTAGTTGTTGCAATGGCAGTTGAAGAGGTAGCAATAGTGGTAGTAGCTGTAGTGGTAGTGGCAACAATAATAGTACTAATAGTAATCGCAACAACAGGAGAAGTAGCTTTAGTAGTAGTAGTAGTAATGGTAATTGCAGTGGTAGTAGCAATAGTAGTAGTAATTGAAGTAGTAGTAGTAGTAGCAATAGTAGTAGTAGTAGTAGTAGTAGTACTAATAGTAGCAAGAGTAGTAGTAGTAACAGTGGAAGTTGTTGTTGTAGTAGTAGTAGTAGTAGTAGTACTAGTCGTAGTAGTAGTTCTAGTAGTAGAAGCAGTACTAGTACTAGTTGTAGAGGTAGTAAGAGTAGTAGTAGTTGTAGTATGAGTAGTAGTAATTGTATTAGTAGAAGTAGTAGTTATTGCTGTTGTTGTAATAGCAGTAGAAGTACCAGTAGTGGTGGCAGTTGCAGTAGTGGTAGAAGCAACAACAGTAGTACTAGGAGTAATTGCCAAAGTAGGATTAGTAGCAGTAGTAGTAGTAGTACTAGTAGCAGTAGTATTTGTAGGAATAGGTGCAGTAGTACTAGTACTAGTAGTAGCAATAGTAGTAGCAGTAGCAACAACATTCATAGTAGTACTAGTAGTAGTTGTTGTAGTAGTAGTGCTAGTTGTAGTAGTACTAGTAGTAGGACTAGTAGGAGTAGTAGTAGTAGTAGAAGTAGTAGTAGTAGGAGTAGTAGCAACAGTAAGAGTATAAGTCGTTATAGTAGGAGTAGCAGTAGTAGTACTAGTTGTTGTTGTAGTGGTAGGAGTCGTTGTAGTAGTACTAGTAGTAGTAGTAGTAGAAGTAGTAGAAGTATTAGAACTAATAGTGATAGTAGTAGTAGTAATAGTAGTAGTCGTAGTAGTCGTAGTAGTAGTAGAGGTAGTAGTAGTAGTAGCATTAGAAGTAGTACAACAGTAGTAGCAGTAGTGGCTATTGTAGTAGTAGTAGCGGTTGTGCTGGTAGTAGTAGTTGTAGATGCCGTAGTAGTAGTGACAGTAGCAGCGTTAGTAGTGCTAGTAGTAGTAGTAGTGCGAGTAGTGTTAGTAGTAGTTGTAGTAGTAGTAGTAACCGTCGGAGTCCTAGTTGTAGTACTAGTAGTAGCGGTAGTGGTAGTAGTATTAGTAGTGTTAATAGTAGTAGTTGTAGTGGTAGTAGCAGCAGTGGCAGTAGAAGTAGTAAAGTAGTAAAAGGAGTATTAGTAGTAGTAATAGTAGTATTCATAGTAGTTGTATTGGTAGTCATAGTAGGAGTAGCAGTTGTAGCTGTAGTACTATTAGTAGTAATAGTAGTAGTAGTAGTAGTAGTAGTAGTAGTAGTAGTAGTAGTGGTAGTAGTAGTAGTAGTAGTAGTAGTAGTAGTAGAAGTAGTAGTAGTCGTAGTAGTAGTAGTCAAAGTAGTTGGAGTGGTAGTAGTAGTACTAGGAGTAGGAGTTGGAGTAGGAGTAGTACTAGTAGTAGTATTTGGAGTAGTTGCAGTAGCTGAAGCAATAGTAGAGGTTGTTGCAGCAATAGTCATAGTTGCAGTAGTAGTAGTCGTAGTAGAAGTGTAGCAGTAGTAGTTGTTGCAGTTATAGTACCATTGGTAGTAGTAGTAGTTGCGGCAGAAGTAGTAGAAGTAGTAGTAGCAAAAGTAGTAGTAGTAGTAACAGTACCAGTGGTAGCCATAATAGTAGCATTAGTTGCAGCAATGGCACTAGTAGTAGTCATATTAGTAATAGTAGTAGCAGTAGTAGCAGAAGTAGCAATAGTAATAGTAAAAGTAGTCATCATAGTAGTAGTAGCCATATTTGTAGTAGTTGTTGTTTTAGTAGCTATAGAAGTAGCAGTTGAAGTAGGAGTAGTACTAGTAATAGTAGTAGTAGTGATAGCAGGAGTAAGAGTAGTAGCACTAGTAGTAGTACAAGAAGAAGAATAATCAGTAGCAGTGGTGGTGATGGTAGTAGTAGTAGCAGCAGCAGTGGTGTTAGTAGTAGTAGTAGTTGAAGTACTAGCAGCAGCAGCAGCAGTAGCAATAGTAGTTGTTATTGTAGTAGTAGTAGCTACAGTAGTATCAGCAGCAGTAGTTGTAGTAGTAGTCGTTGTTGTAGCAGCTGTAGTGGTAGCCGTACTAGTAGTAGTGTTAGTACTAGTAGTCTTAGTTGTTGTTGTAGTAGTTGTAGTTATAGTAGCAGTAGCAGCAGGAGAAGTAGCAGCAGTAGTAGTCGAATTAGCTGCAGCAGCAGGAACAACATCAGCAGTAATAGTGGTAGTAGTTGTTGTAGTAGTAGTTATTGTAAGAGCAGCCACAATCGTAGAAGTTGTTGTAGCAGCATTAGTAGTAGTACTAGCAATAGTAGTAGAAGTGACAGCAATAGTTACAGCGAGAGTTGTAGTAGTAATAACAGAAATAGTAGCCGCAACAGTTGTAGCAGTAGTAGTTGCAGCAGCAGCATTAGTGGCGGTAGTAGTTTTACTTGTAGCAATAGCAATAGTAGCAGCAGCAGTAGTAGCAGCAGCAATAGCAACAGAACTAGTAGGAGCAGTCATAGTAGTAGTAGCAGCAGCAGTAGCATTAGCAGTAATAGCAGCTACAGAAGTCGTAGTAGTAGTAGTTGTTGTTGTTGTTGTAGCAGTAGTAGTACTAGCAGAAGTAGTAGCAGTAGTACTAGTTGTGGTTGTAGTAGAAATACTAGTAGTAGATGAAGTGCAGCAATTGTAGTAGTAGGGGAAGTAGAAGTATTAGTAGTAGCAAATGTAGTAATTATAGTAGCAATAGCAGTAGTAGCAGTAGCAGTAGTATTATTTGTAGGAGTAGTAGTAGCAGCAAAAGTTGTAGTGGTAGTACTAGTAGTAGTTGTAGTAGAAGTAGTTGTAGTATTTGCAGCTGTACCAGTAATAGCAGTGGTGGTAGTAGCAGTAGCAGTAGGTCTAACAGTAGTAATAGTAGTTGTAGTAGTTATAGTAGTAGTAGAGGTAGTGGTAGTTGTAGTAGTTGTACTACTAATAGCAATTGTAGTTGTAGTAGTACTAGTAGGTGTAGTTGTAATAGCAGTAGTAGGAGAAGAAGTAGTAGCAGCAATAATCGCAATAGTAGTTGTTGTTGTTCTGGAAGAAATAGTAGCAGTCGTATTAGAAATAGTTGTCATAGTAGTAGTAGTGACAAAAATAACAACAACAATAGTTGCAGTAGTATTAGTAGTCATTGTAGTTATAGTTGAAGTATCAGTAGTAGTAGCAGTTGTGGTAGTGGAAGTAGTAGTAGCAGTACCAGTAGTACCAGAAGTAGTAGTAGCAATACTAGTAGTAGTAGTAGTAGAAGCAGCAGCAATAGTAGCAGTGGTTGTAGTAACAGTACTTGTAGTAGTAGAAGTACAACAATTACAGCAGTAGTAGGGGAAGTAGTAGTAACAGTAGTAGTAATAGTAGTAGTAGGACTAGTAGTAGTCGGAGTAGTTGTACTAGTATAAGCAGTAGTAGAAGTAGTAGGAGTCGATGTAGCAGCAATAGTAGTAGAAATAGTTGCCATACTAGTAGTAGTAGTAGCAACAATAATAGCAGTAGTTGTAGTAGTAATAGTTGTCTTAGTAGCCATAATAGTAGTAGTAGTAGCAGTAGCAGTAGCAATTGTAGTAGCAATGGTAGTAGTAGTAGCAGTAGTGGTCGCAGAAGTAGTCGTAGTGGTTGTAGCAGTAGTTGCAGTAGAAGTATTAGTAGTAGAACTAGTAGGAGTCGTAGTAATAGTAGTAGTAGGAGCAGGAGTTGTAGTAGTTGTTGTAGCAGCAGTAGTTGTAGCAGCAATAGTAATAGTAGTAGAAGTGTAGTTGTTGTAGCAGCAGTAGTTGTAGCAGCAATAGTAATAGTAGTAGAAGTGTAGTAGTTATAGTATTACTAGTTGTAGCAATTGTAGTACAAGTAGCAGTTATAGCAGAAATAGTTGTAGAAGTAGAAGTAGCAGCAGTGGAAGTAGTAGTAGAAGAAGTAGTAGTAGTAGCAGTAAGAGTAGTAGTAGTAGAAGTAGTAGTAGCAGTAGCAGCAGTAGGAGTAGTTGTAGTAGTAGTAGTACCTGTAGTAGTGTGGTAGCAGTAGTAGTAGTAGTATTAGTAGTAGTCGTAGGACTAGTAGTAGTAATCATTATAGTTGTTGAAGTAGTAGTAGTAGTACTAGTAGCAGTAGTTGTGCTAGTAGTGTGGTAGTAGTAGCAGTTTTAATAGAAGCCGTAGTAGTACTTGTTATAGAAGTAGTAATAGTAGTAGTAGTTATTGTAGTAGTAGTAGCACGACTAGTACTAGTAGAAGTAGTCACAGTCGTAGAAGTACTAGTAGTTGTAGTAGTAGTTGTAGTAGTGGTTGTATTAGTAGTGGTAGAAGTGGTAGCAACAGTAGCAGTAATAGTGGTGGTGGTGGTAGTAGTAAAGGTTATATTAGTAGTAGTAGTGGCAGAAGTAGTAGTAGGAATAGTGGTAGGAGTAGGAGTTGGATTAGGAATCATAGTAGTAGTAGTAGTAGTATTAGTAGTAGTGATAGTAGTAGTAGCAGGAGGAGGAATAGTAGTGGTTAGTAGTAGTAGTAATTCTGGTTGTCGTAATTATATTGGTAGTAGCAGTAGTAATAGTAGTAGAAGTAGTAGTAGTGTAGTAGTAGTGGTAGAAGTTGTAGTAGTAGCTATAGCTATTGTTGTAGTAGTAGTAGCAATAGTAACAAAAGCAATAGGAGTAGTAGTAGTACTAGTAGTATTTGTAGTGGCAGCAGCAATTGTAGTAGTATCAGTAGTGGCAGCAATAGTAGTAGTAGTAGTAGTAGTAGTAGTAGTAGTAGTTGGAGCAGTAGTAGCAGCAAATGGAGTAGTTGTCGCAGTAGTAGTATTAGTAGTACTAGTGTTGGTAGCAATAATGGTAGTAGTTGTAGATGTTGGATTACTATTGATAGTAATAGTTGTAGGAGTAGAATTAGTACTAATAGTAGTAGTGTAGATGCAGTAGTAGTAGCAATTGTAGCAGTAATAGTAGAATTAGTAGTAGTAGCAGGAGTAGTAACGGTTGTAGTAGTCATAGTAGTGGTCATAGTAGTCGTAGTAACATTAATAGTTGTAGAAGCAGTAGTTATAGTACTACACGTCAGAGTAGTAGTAGTAGAATTAGTGTTAGTAGTAGTAATAGTAGTAGTAGTAGTAGTAGTAGTAGTAGCAGCAGCAACTACTGCAACAGTAGCCACTATAGTAATAAGAGTAGTAGTACTTATTGTTGTTGTTGAACTAGTAGTAATAATTATTGGGGTAGCACTAGTTGTAGTAGTAGGAGCAGTACTAGGAGTAGTAGTAGTTATAGTAGCTGTAGTAGTAGTTGTAGTTGTAATTGTAGTAGGAGTAGGGGGAGCAATAGGGGTAGTCGTAGTGGTAGTACTAGTAGTATTTGTAATAGGAGTAGCACTGCTAGTAATAGTAGTAGTAGCAGTAGTAGTAGTGTTAGAAGGAGTAGTTGTAGTAGTAGTAGCATTAGCTATTGTAGTTGCAGTAGCAGTAGTAGTTATTGTTATTATTGTTGTTGTTGTTGTTGTAGTAGTAGTAGTAGTAGTAGTAATAGTAATAGTAATAGTAGTAGTAGTAGTAGTCGTAGCAGTAGTAGTCATAGTAGTAGTAGCAGCAGTAGAAATAGCAGTGCCAGAAGTAGTAGAAGTAGTAATAGTAGTAGTAGTAGGAGTAGTCTTTGTAGTAATAGTAGCAGGAGTAGCTGTATTTGTTGCAGTAGTAGTAGTGATAGTAGTAGTTGTAGTAATAGTAGTAGTAGTAGCAGCAGAAGTAGTAGTAGGAGTAGTAGGAGTAGTAGAAGGAGTCGGGGTAGGAGTAGGAGTAGTAGTAGTAGTTGGAGGAGGGGTACGAGAAGTAGGAGTTGGAGCACAAGTAGTAGTAATAGTTTTAGTCGTAATAGTGGTAGTTGTAGCAGTGGCACTAGTAATAGCAGTGGTAGTTGCAATAATGGCAGTAGTACAGTAGTAGGTGCAGAAGCGCTAGTAGAAGTAGTAGTAATAGTAGTTGTAGTATTTATAGTAGTAGTAGTAGTAATGGCTGTGGTAGTAGTAGTAATAGTAGTAGTAGTACTAGTAGTAGTTGTACTTGTAGTAGTAGTAGTAGTAGTAGCAGTAGTAGCAGCAGTAATAGCAGTAGTACTAGTACTAGTAGTAGTAATCGTAGCAGTCGCAATGGTAGTAGTAGAAGTAGTAGTAGTATTAGTAGTAGTATTAGTAGTAGTATTGATAGCAATAGAAATAGTAGTATTAGTAGTAATAGTAGTAGAAGTAGCAGTAGTCGTAGGAGCCATAGGAGTAGTATTGGTAGTAGTTGGAGTAGTAGTACTAATAGTAGAAGTGGTACCACTCGTAGTACTAGTAGTAGTAGTTGTTGTTGTAGTAGTAGTAGTAGTAGTAATTGGTATTGTAGTAGTCATTGCAGTAGTAGTATTTGTAATAGCAGTGGCGGCAGTAGTAGCAGTATTAGTAGTAGTAGCAATAGTAGTTGTTGTAATAGTAGCAGTAGTGGTCGTAGCAGTTAGAGTAGTAGTCGAAGTAGTAGTGGTAATAGTAGTAGTAGTTCAAGTAGCAGCAGTAGTAGCAATTGTTGTAGTAGTAATAGTTGTTGTAGTGGCATTGGTTGTAGAAGTAGTAGTAGAAGTAGCGGTAGCTGTATTAGCAGTAGTAGTAATAGTAGTAATAGCAATAGTTTCAGTAGTGGTAGTAGTGGTAGTAGTCGTAGTAGCAGTAGTAGTAATAATAGTAGCAATATTATTGGTAGCAGTTGTAGTGGCATTTGTAGTAGTAGTTGGAGAAGTAGAGCAGTGGCACCCGCTGTTGTAGTAGCTGCGGTAGTTGCAATAGTAGGGGGAGAAGTAGTAGTAGTGTAAGTTGCAGCAAAAGTAGTAGTCACAGTTGTAGTACAAGTAGTAGTTGTTGTAGCAGCGTAGCAATGGTAGTAGTAGTAGCAGTTGCAGTAGTAACAGTAGTAGCTAGAGTAGCAGTAGTAACAGTATTAGTTGTAGTAGTAGTTATTGCAACTGTAGTAGTAGCAGCAGCAGTAGTAGTACTTGTAGTAGTAGTAGCAATTATAGTAGTAGTAGTAGTAATAGCTGTAGTAGCAGTCGTAACACTAGTGGTAGTAGTAGCAGTAGTAGCAGCAGTAGTAGTAGTAGCAGTCGTACCAGTAAGAGCAGTAGCAGTAGTAGTAGAAGTAGTAGTGGCAGCAGGAGGAATAGTAGTACTAGTAGTAGTAGCCGTAGTAGTAGTTGTAGTAGTAGTAGTTCGAGTAGTAGCTGTAGTAATTGTACTGGTAGTAGTAGTATTAGAAGTAGTGGTAGTAGTAGAAGTAGGGCATGTTGCAATGGGAGTAGTAGTAGTATAATAAGTAGTAGTAGTAGGAAAGGTAGTAGTAGTAGATGTAGCAATAGTTATGATGCTAGTAGAAGTAGTCGTAGTTGCAGTAGTAGTGGATGCAGTAGTAGCAGTAGCAATAGCGGTAGAAGTAGTTGTAGTAGTACTAGTAGTAGTAGAAGAAGTTTGAGAAGTAATAGTAGTAGTTGTAGTAGCTATAGTAGGAGTAGTGGTAATTGTTGTATTAGTAGCAGTATCGGCAATAATAGTAGAAGTAGCTTTTGTGGTAGAAGTGGTAGTAATAATAGTATTAGTGGTAGTTGTAGCAGCAGCAGTAGTAGTAGTAATAGGAGTGGTGGTGGTGGTAGTAGTAGCAGTAGCATTTGGAGTAGCAGTAGCAGGAGTAGTATTAGTAATAGTAGTTGGAGTAGTAGTACTAGCAGTAGAAGTGCTAGCTATATTAGTAGTAGTAGTAATAGTAGTTATAGGAATAGTTTCAGTAGTAGTTTTAGTAGCAATAGTTGTAGTAGGAGCAGTAGTAGTAATAATAGCAATAGTAGTAACAGCAATAGTAGTCATAGTAGGAGAAGTAAAGTAGTAGCAGCAGTAGTAGTAGTAGCAAGAGTAGTGGCAGAAGCATGACCAATAGTAGTACTACTAGTAGTAGTAGCCATAGTAGCAGTTGTAGTAGTAGTAGTTTCAGTAGTAGTAGTAGTACTTGTAGTAGTAGCATTAAGGCAAGCTACTGTAGGAGTGGTAGTAGTACAATAAGTAGTAGCAGTAGTAGAAGTAGCAGCAGTTCTACTACTAGTAGAAGTAATAGTAGTAGCAATTATAGCAGAAGTAGCAGCAATAGTTGTTGTGGCAATAGTAGTAGTAGGGGCGATTGTAGCAGTGGTAGTTGCAGCAGCATTATCGGCAGTAGTAACTGTAGTAGTAGTAGTAGTTATAGTAGTAGCAGTAGTAGAAGTTGGAGAAGTAATAGTAGTAGTTGTAGTAGTAGTCGCGGTGGTAGTAGCAGAAGTAGCAGCAGTAGCAGTAGTAGTAGTAATTGTTGTAGTAGTAGTAATAGTGGGAGCATCAGTAATAGCAGTTGTAGTAGTAGTAGTAGTAGCAGTAGTCTTAGTTGTAGTGATAGTAGTAGTAGTAGTAGTAGTAGTAGTAGTAGTAGTAGTAGTGATAAAAGAAGAAGTTGTAGTAGTAGTAGTAGTAGTACTAGTACTAGTAGTAGTACTAGTAGTACTAGTAGTAGTAGTAGTAATAGTAGAAGTACTAGCAGCAGTAGTTGTACTAGTTGTAGTAGTAGTAGTACTAGAAGTAGTAGTAGCAGTAGCTATAATAGTAATGGTAGTAGTGGTAGTAGTAGTAGCAGTAGTAGTAGCAGTAGTAGTGGTTGTGGTAGTAATTATTGTAGTAGTAGCAGTCGTAGTAACTGTAGTTACGATAGTAGTGGTAGTCGTCGCAGTAGTATTAGTAGTAGTAGCAGCAGCAGTAGTAGTAGTAGGAGCAGTTGTAATGGTAACAGCAGTAGCTGGAGTAGCACTAGTAATAGTTGTAGTAGAAGTAGTTGTTGTTGTTGCTGTAGCAGTACTAGCAGCAATAGTAGTAGTTGAAGTTGTAGTAGTTGTAGTACTAATAGTAGTAATACAAAATATTGTAGTAGCAGTCATTGCATTAGTTGAAGTAGTAGTTGTAGTAGCTGTCGTATTTGTAGTGGTAGTAGCAGCAGTAGTAGTAGTAGTCATGGTAGTAGTAATTGTTGCAGTAGTAGCGGGAGTAGTGGCAATAGCAGGAGGAGCAGTAGTACTAGTAAGCATTGCAGTCATAGTAACAATTGTAGTAGCCGTTGTTCTATTAGTAGTAGTAGCAGTGATACTACTAGTAGTAGTACTAGAACAAGTGGTAGTAGTAGAAGTAGTTCATGTTGCAGTCGAAGCAGTAGTTGTACAATAAGTAGTAGTAGTAGTCAAAGAAGTAGTAGTGGTAGTAGTAGTAGCAGTAGTAGTCGTTGTAGCAGTAGTACTAGTAGCCATTGTAGTAGTAACAATAGTAGCCATTGTAGCAGTAGTAGTTGCAGCAGTAGTTGCGGTAGTAGTTGTTGTTGTTGTTGTTGTAGTAGTAGTCCTTGCAGTTGTAGTAGTAGTAGCAATATTAGTAGTAGTAGCAGTAGCCACAGTAGTTGCAATATTAGTAGTAATAGCAGTAGTAGTAGTAATAGTTGTAGTAGTGGTAGTAGCAATAGCAATAGTAGTCGAAGTAGTAGTAGTTATAGTGGTAGTAGTACAAGTAGCAACAGTATTAGCAATTGTTGTAGTAGTAGTAGTTGTTGTAGTTCCATTGGTCTTAGAACTAGTAGTAGAAGTAGCAATAGCTGTATTAGCAGTAGTAGTAACAGTAGTAATAGCAATAGTTTCAGTAGTAGTAGTGGCAGCAGTCGTTGTAACAACATTAGTAGTTGTAGTAGCAGTAGTAGTGGTAGCAGTTGTAGTGGCATTAGTAGTTATAGTAGGAGAAGTAGAGTAGTGGCACCCGCCATAGTAGTAGCTGCAGTAGTTGTAATAGTAGGAGGAGAAGTAGTAGTAGTAGCAGTTGCTGCACAAGTAGTAGTCATAGTAGAAGTACAAGTAGTAGTCGTTGTAGCAGCAGTAGCAGTGGTAGTAGTAGTAGTAGCAGTTGCAGTAGTAATAGTAGTAGCTGGAGTAGCAGCAATAACAGTATTAGTAGTAGTAGTTATTATAGCTAGCAGTTCTTGGAGCAGTAGCAGGAGTACTAGTAGTAGTAGCAGTTGGAGTAGTAGTACTAGTAGTAGAAGTGGTAGCGATATTAGCAATAGTAGCAATAGTAGTAATAGCAATAGTTTCAATAGTAGTAGCAGTAGCAATAGTCATAGTAGTAGCAGCAGCAATAATAATAGCAATATTAGTAGTAGTTGTCGTTGGAGAAATAAAGTAGTAGCAACAGCCGTAGTAGTAGCAGGAGTAGTGGCAATAGCAAGAGCAGTAGTAGTACCTGGAGTAGTAGTAGCAACAGTAGTAGTTGTAGTAGTAGTAGTAGCAATTGTACTAGTAGTACTAGTACTTGTAGTAGTAGTACTAGAAATAGTGGTAGTGGTAGAAGTAGGGCAAGTTGCAGTAGGAGTTGTAGTAGTACAATAAGTAGTAGCAGCAGGAGAGCTAGCAGTAGTAGAAGTAGCAGTAGTTCTAATACTAGTAGAAGTAATGGTAGTAGCAGAAGTAGCAGCAATAGTAGTGGTGGAAGTAGCAGCAGTATTGGCCATGGTAGTAGTGGTAGTTGCAGTAGCAGTAGCAGTAGTAGTAGCTGTAGTAGTAGTAGTAGTAGTAGAAGTAGTAGCAAAAGTTGGAGAAGTAATAGTAGTAGTTGTAGTAGTAGTTGTAGTAGTCGCAGTAGTAGTAGTAGTAGTAGTAGTAGTAGTAGTCTTAGTTGTAGTGATTAGAGTACTAGTAATAGTAGTAGTAGTAGTAGTAGTAGTGATAAAAGTAGTACTAGTAGCAGCAGCAGTAGTAGTAGTAGTACGAGGATAGTTGTAACACTAGTTGTTGTAGTAGTAGTAGCAAAAGTAGTGGTCGTAGTAGTAATTGTTATAGTAGTAGCAGTCGTACTAACTATAGTTGTGATAGTAGTAGTTGTTGTTGTTGTTGTAGCAGCAGCAGCAGTAGTAGTCGTATTAGTAGTAGTAGCAGCAGCAACAACTATTGTTCTAGTAGCAGAAGTAGCAGCAGTAGTAGCAATAGCAGTAGTACTAGTAGTAGTGGTCGAAGCAATTGGAGTAGCTAAAGCAGTAGAAGTTGTAGTAGTCGTCGTAGCACAAGTAGCAGTAGTATTAGTAGTTGTAGTAGTAGAAGCAGCAGTAGTGGTAGGAGCAGTAGCAGGATTAGTAGTAGTAGTACTTGGAATAGTAGTACTAATAGTAGAAGTGATACCACTAGTAGTAGTAGTTGTTGTTGTAGTAGTAGTTGTATTTGTAGTTGTTGTTGTTGTAATAGTCCTTGTAGTAGTAGTAGTAATGGTAGTGGTAGTGGTAGTAGCAGAAGCAGTAGTAGTCGAAGTAGTAGTAGTAATAGTAGTAATCGTACAAGTAGCAGCAGTAGCATCAATTGTTGTACTGGTAGTAGTAGTTGTAGTGGCATTGGTTGTAGAAGTAGTAGTAGAAGTAGTGGTAGCTGTATTACAAGTAGTAGTAATAGTATTAATAGCAATAGTTTCAGTAGTAGCAATAGTAGCCGTAGTCATAGTAGTAGCAGTAGTAGAGTAGTAGCAATAGTAGCGGTAGCAGTTGTAGTGGCATTAGTAGTTATAGTTGGAGAAGTAGGGTAGTAGCACCCGCCGTAGTTAGTAGCTATAGTAGTTGTAATAGTAAGAGGAGAAGTAGTAGTAGTAGCAGTTGCAGCACAATTAGTAGCCAGAGTAGTATTACTAATAATAGTCATTGTTGCAGTAGTAGCAATGGTAGTAGTAGTAGCAATTGCAGTAGTAACAATAAAAGCTACAGTAGCAGTACTAACACTATTAGTAGTAGTAGTTCTTGCAGTTGTAGTAGTAGTAGTAGTCGTAGTAGTAGTAGTAACTGTAGTAGTAATAGTAATAGTTGTAGTAGCAGTCGTAACATTAGTAGCAGTAGTAGGCATAGTAGCTGTAGTAGTAGTAGTTGCAGTTGTACCAGTAATAGCGGCAGCAGCAGCAGTGGTAGCCGGAGCAATAGTAGTACTAGCAGTAATAGTAGTTGTAGTAGCTGTTGTAGCAGTAGTAGTTCTTGTAGTAGCAGCAACAATTGTACTAGTAGTAGTAGTATTAGAAGTTGTGGTAGTAGTAGAAGTAAGGCATGTTGCAATAGGAGCAGTAGTAGTACAATAAGTAGTAGTAATAGGAGAAGTAGTAGTAGTAGGAAAAATAGTAGTAATAGAAGTAGCAGTAGTTCTAATACTAGTAGTAGTAGGAGGAGGAGAAGTAGCCGTAGTTGTAGTAGTCGCAGTCGTAGTAGTAGTGGCAACACAAGTTGTAGTGATAGTAGTAATACAAGTAGTAGTCTTTGTAGCAGCAGTAGCAATGGTGGTAGTAGCAGCAGTATTAGTAGAAGAAGTAGTAGTAGCCATTGTAGTAGCGGTAGTAGTAGTCACTGCAGTAGTAGTATTAGAAGTAGTAGTAGGAGTTGTAGTGTAGCTGTCATCATAGTTGTAGTAGCGGAAGTACCATTATTAGCTTTAGTAGTAGGAGTAGAAGCAGTAGTAGGAGTAACAGTGGTTCTAATAGTAGTTATAGTAGCAATAGTAGTAGTACCTGTGGTAATAGTCGTAGAAGCAGTAGTAGTTGTAGAAGGAGTGGTAGAATTAATACTAGTAGTAGTAGCAGTGGTAGTAGTAGGAGTTTTAGGAGCAGGAGGTAGTAGTAGTAGTAGTAGCAGTAGCAGCCGTAGCAATAGTTGTAGTAGTAGTAGTACTAGAAGTATTAGTGGGGTAGTAGTAGTAGTAGTTGTAGTTGTGGTAGTGGTAGTAGTAGTAGTAGTAGCTGTAGTTGTAGTAGTTGTAGAAAAAGTGGTAGCAGTAGTAGCAATAGTAATAGCAGCAGCAGTAGTAGTAGTAGTAGTAGTAGTAGTAGAAGTAGTTGTAATTGTAGTTGTTGAAGAAGAAGTGGTAGCAGTAGTGGTATAATAGTAGTAGTAGTAGTAGAGTAGGAGTAGGTGTTGGGGTAGTAGTCACAGTAGTAGTAGTAATAAGTGCAGTAGTAGTAGGGGTAGTTGTAGTAGACGTAGTAATAATAGTAGTAGGAATAGAAGTTGTAGTCACCGCAGTAGTAGTAATAATAGTAGCAGCAGTAGTAGCAATAGTAGTAATAGCAGTAATAGCAGTAGTTTTCGTAGCTGTAGTAGTAGTTTTAGTAGTTGTAGTAG
>RXID01001632.1:0-23433 GCA_005019695.1 Trichopus zeylanicus subsp. travancoricus | reverse complement strand
CTACTACTGCTTCCACTACAACTACTATTAGTACAACTGCTACTACTTTTGGTACTACTACAACTGCTGCTACTACTGTCATTGCTACAACTAGTGCTACTATTACGACTACCAATGGTGCTACTACCGCTACTACTGCCTGCCGCTATTAATACCACTACTACAACTACTTCGACTACTATTACTACTGCTACTACTACTGCTGCTACTATAACTTATACTACTACTTCTGCTACTACTACTGCTACTACAACTTCTACTAAGATTTTTGCCACTACTACTACTGCTACTATTGCTACTGTTTCAACTACTCCAAATACTACTACTCCAAGTGCTACTCCTACTCAAACTCTTGATTCTTCCACTGCTACTACTCCTACTAGTTCTATTACTATTAGTACTACTACTACTACTAGTAGTAGTACTACTTCTTCTTCTTCTTCTTCTTATTTTACTACTACTACTACTATTACAACTGCGACTACTACTACTACTACTACAACTCCTACTATGACTACTAAGACTACTAAGACTACTAAAATGAGTACTTTGATTACTGCAATTAATACTACTATTACTGCTACTGCTGCTACTGCTATTCCTCCTCCTCCTCCTACTACTACTACAACAACAACAACTACTACTACTACTACTTCTACTACTATTGTTGTTTCTGCTGCTGCTACAAATAATACTACCACTACTTCTACTACCTCTGCTACAACAATGACTCCTACTTCTCCTGCTACTACTATGACAATGGCTACTACATCTCCAACTGCTACTACTAGCATAGTTGCTGCTACTACTACTTCTACTACTACTACTACTAGGACTGTTGATGCCACTAATGCTACTACTGCTACTGCTGCTAAGACTACTACTACTACTACTATTACCGGTACTACTACTAGGACTGTTGATGCCACTAATGCTACTACTGCTACTGCTGCTAAGACTACTGCTACTACTACTGCTACTACTACTATTACCGGTACTACTACTACTGCCGCTACCACTGCAACTACCGATACTACTACAACTACTACTAATACTACTATTACTACTACTTCTTCAATCACTACTACTACTACTACTAGCACTACTACCACAATTGTTGTTGTTGCTACTACTACTACTACTCCTACTACCTGTCCTACTGCAATAGCTACTGCTACTGCTGCTACTGATACTACTACCACTACAACTACTACTGCTGCTGCTGCTACGTCTACTACTACTTTTACTACTAATATTACTACTAGTCCTTGTACTACTACTACTATGGCTACTACTACTACAACAACAACAACAACAAATATTTCTACTACTAGTAGTAATAAAACTACTACTGCAGCTGCTACTAGTACAACTGTTACTCCTACTACTAATACTAATACTAGTACAACAACTACTACTACAACTCCTACTACTGCTGCTGCTATAGCTTATACTACAACTACTAATAGGACTACTACTACTACTTTTTCTACTTCTGATACTGCTACTACTACTACTAATACTACTACTGCTACTATTACTATTACTTCTACTTCTACTACTACAACGACTACTACTATTACTGTGGCTAATACCACTACTACTGTTGCTGTTGCAGCTACAACTACATATACTAATACTACTAATACTACTACTACTATTACTATTAATTTTGTTGCTGCTACTACTACAACTCTTATTATTTCTACTACTACTGCTACTATAGCTACTGTTGCTGATGCTACTAGTACCACTCATACTACTACTACTTCTAGTACTACCACAAGAACAACAACAATTACTACTACTACTACAAATACAACTATTACAACTACTTCTACTACTACTACAGCTGCTGCTACTACTATAATTACTACTACTACAACCACTACGACTGCTACTCCTCGTACTCCTACTACAACTACTACTCTTGCTACTACAACTACTACTACTCCTACTGCTACTGCTATTACAACTACTACTCTTGCTACTCCTGCAACTACTGCAACTCCAACTACTACTACTAATTCTACTACTGCTACTGCCATTGTTGCTACTACAACTAGTACTACTACAACAATTATTGCTACTACTGCTAATACGACTACTACTGCCACTACTACTACTACAACAACAATAACAACCGCTACTACTATTACTATTGCGGCCACTGCTGCAGTTGCTACTCCTACTAGTACTACTAGCAGTTCAACCACTACTAATACTACTCGTACTACTTCTACTACTACCACTGCTGCTGCTGCTACTACTACTACTACTACTACTATTACTACTACTACTGCTGCTGCTGCAGTTGCTACTCCTACTAGTACTACTAGCACTTCAACCACTACTAATACTACTCGTACTACTTCTACTACTACCACTGCTGCTGCTGCTACTACTAGTACTACTACTACTATTACTACTACTGCTGCTGCTGCTTCTAGTACTAATACCATGACCACTACTACTACTACTTCTGCTACTGCAACTATTCACGCTACTACTACTACTATGACCACCACCACAACTACTACTACAACAAATCCAGCTGCTGCAACTATTACTTCTACTACTACTGCTATAACAACAATAACTACTACTACTACTCCTCCTGTAACTGCTCCTATTACTTCTACTACTACTGCTACAATAACTACTACAGCAACTACTACTATTACTATGACTATTACTTCACCACTACTATGACTACTACTATTAGTACTAATTCAGCTCCCATAACTACTACTATTACCACTACAAATACTACTACTAGTAATACAACTGCTGCTACAATAACTACTACTACTACTATTGCTACTACTAATGCTACAACTACAACTACTACTCCTACTGCTTCTGCTACTACCCCTACTACTACTCCTACAACAACAACTACTAAAACTGTTGTTGCTGCTACTACTCCTTCTACAACAACTACTACCACTACTACTATAACAACTGCCCCAACTACTACTACCACTGCAACTACAACAACAACAACAACTAGTACTTCCACTACTGTGGCTCATGCTACTACTACGACTATTGCTGCTCCTTCCACTACTCCTACTCCTCCAACTATTACAATTAAGACTACTAATCCTACTACTACTATTACTACCACTACTCCTACTACTACTCCAACTACTACTACTACTACTACTACTGCTACTGCTACTACTACTACTACTCTGACTTCAACTACTATTACCACTACTACTACTGCTCCTGCTTCTACTACTACTGCTACCAAAATAACAACAACTAGTACTATTACTACTACTACTACTACTCCTACTACTACTGCTGCTACTACTGCTATAGCTACTACTGCTAGTACTACAGCTACTATTGCTATTATTCCTTCTACCACTATTGCTACTACCACTACTACTACTGATACTACGGCTGCTACTCATACTATTACTGCTACGGCTACTACTGTACTAGTTCTACTGCTACTACTCGTACTGCTACTAGTACTACTACTACTACGACAACTACTACCACTACTGCTACTACTGTTGCTACTAGTACTCCTACTATATTTGCTCCAACTACAACAACTACTATTACTATTATTGTTGTTGCTGCTGTTATTACCCCTACTAGTACAACAACTACAACTACTACTACTATTACTTACCACAACTACTACTATAACAACTGCTACTACTACTACTCCTACTACTATCGCTATTACTACTTCTACGACTGCGCCTACAACTGCTACTACGACAACAACAATGACTACTGCTACTACTTACTACTACTACAACTACTACTACTACAACAACAACTACTACTACGACTACTTACTACTACTATTGCTACTACTACTACTACTACTGCTACTGCTATTGCTCCAACTATTGCTATGGCTACTACTATTGCCGCTACTACTACTACTACTACTAATACTACTACTACTACTACTACTAATACTACTTCTACTACTACTACTACTACTACTACTACTTCTACTACTACTATTGCTACTACTTCTACAACTACTACAACTACTGCTTCTACTACTACTACTACGGCTTTTACTACAAGTACAACTACTTTTACTACTACTAAAACTACTACTACTACTACTACAATAGCTACTACAACTACTACGATGGCTTGTACTATCACTACTACTCCTACAGCTACCACTACTACTATCGCTAGAACTGCTACTACTCCTTGAACTACTACTATTGCCACTGCTACGACCGCTACTACTACTACTCCTATTCTGACAATTACTACTACTATTACAACAACTTCTACTACTTCGCCTACTACTGCTGCTGCTGCTACTATTGCTTATGCAAGTACTACAACTAGTTCTACTACTACCACTGCTACTTCTGCTGCAACTGCCACTACTACCACTACAACTACGGTTACTATCACAACTTCTACCACTGCTACTACTAATATACTACTAATACTACCACAACATCTACTACTGGTACAACTACTGCTCCCACTACTACTGCTATCATCGCAACTACTAGTGATACTACTGCTACTGCTACTACCATCGCTAGTGATACTACTATACCTCGCCTACTTCTACTATTGCTACTAGTACTGCAACTATGACTACTAGCACTACAACAACTGCTGCTACTATAGTGACTAATACTACTTTTGCTACTACTGCTACTACCTCTATGATTTCTGCTACTATTGCTACAACCTCTACTACAGCTACAACTATTGCAACCACAACTGCCACTACCCCAACGACTATTACGACTACGACTACTACAACAACAACTGCTACTACTGCTGCTGCTGCTGCTGATACTACTGCTATTACTACTCCTACTACAGCTACTACTACTACTACTAATACTACTACTACTACTACTAATAGTACTACAACTACTACTACTATTGCTACTACAACTACTACTCCTATGACTACTACTGCTACTACAACTTCAGCTACTACTACTTCTTCTTCTACTACTACTACAATGACTACAACTATCGCAACAAGCATTGCTGCTGCCAATAGTACTACTACTACTACTATTACTAAAACTACTACTATTACTACAACTATTACTAGTATCACTACTACTACTGCCACTATTATTGCAACTACTACTGCTGCTACTGCTTTTACCGCAAATACAACTACTTCTACTACTACTTCTACTACTACTACTACTACAACAATAATAGCAACTACACTACTACGATGGCTTGTACTATCACTACTGCTCCTACTGCTACCACTACTACTGCTGCTACAACTATTGCTACTCCTTGAACTACTACTGTTACCACCGCTACTACCACTACTGCTACTACTACTTCTACGATTACTACTACTACTACTCCTCCTATTCTGACTACTACTACTACTACTTCACCAACTACTACTACTACTGCTACTACTACAATTGCTACAACTATTGCTTATGCCAGTAGTACAACTAGTTCTACTAATCCCATTGCTACTACTATTACGACTGCCACTACTACCACTACAACTATTGTTGCTGTAACAACTGGTACCACTACTACTACTACAATACTACTAATACTATTACAACTTCTACTACTGCTACTAATACTACTTTTCCTACAATTACCAATACTGGTACTACTACTGCTACCATTACTATTGGTATCATCGCTACTACTATGGATACTACTACTGCTGCTACTACCATCGCTACTGCTACTACTCTATTTCGCCCACAACTACTACTATTGCCACTACTACTTCAACTACGACTACTACCACTACAACAACTGCTTTTTCTACTACTACTACTACCCCTACGACTTTTGCAATTACTGCTACAACCTCTACAACAACTAAAACTATTTCAACCACAACTGCCACTACCCCAACAACTATTTCTACTACTACAATAGCAACAACTAATACTCCTACGACTACTGCTGCTACTGCTGAGACTACTGCTACTACTACTCCAACTATAGCTACTACGACTACAACTACTATTACTACTACTACCACTACTAATAGTACTACTACTACTGTTGCTACTACAACTACTACTACTATGACTACTACTACTACTACAACTTCAGCTACTGCTACTGCTACTTCTACTAATCTACTTCTTCTAACTAATACTAACAACTTACGAACACAACTAATGCAACAACTATTGCTGCTACATAAGACGACTACTTACTACTACTAGTACGGACTACTACTAGGACTACTACAACTACAAAACTACAACTATTACTGCACTATTCTGCTAATACTACTACTACTCTACTACTACTTACTGCCACTACGACTAGAACGACTACTATGGCTACTACTACGACGACTACTACTACTACTACTCTGCTACTACTAACGACAACTACAACTAGTACTGCTACTACAAATGTTGCTACTACTGCTGCTGTGACTACTGCTACAGTTGCTATTCCTACTACTACTACTATTACACCTACTATGGATACTATTACTTCAATTGCTACCACCACTCCTACAACTAATACTGCTACTACTGCAACTACTACTAATACTTCTACTACTACTGCTACTACTAATACTACTACTACTTCTCACACTACTACTACTACTACTGTTACTACTACAGCTACTACTATTGCTGCTATTATTACTTCTACTATGACTACTACTGCTACTTCTATAATTACAGCTACTACTACTACTACTACTACTTCTACTACGACTACCACTACTACGACTACTTCTATTACTACTACTACTAGTACTGCTACTTCTACTTCTACTACAACTTTCGCTACAAATACTACTGCTGCTGCTACTACTACAATTGTTATTGTTTCTTCTACTACTACTACTACTACTACTGCTACTGCAACTATTAGTACTTTCGCTACTGCCACTACTGCTGCTCCTACTACTACAATTGTTATTGTTTCTTCTACTACTACTACTACTACTACTGCTACTGCAACTACTAGTACTTTCGCTACTGCCACTACTGCTGCTCCTACTACTGCGACTACTACTACTAATACAACAACAACGACAAGCACTACTACTACAACTGCATCTACTATAACTTCTACTATTCAATCTACAACAACAACTACTACTACTACTACTACAACTGCTACAACTACTTCTTCTATAACTACTTGGATTTCGTCTACTACGGCTGCTGCTACTGCTGCTACTACCACTAGTACTACAACTACTGCTATAGTAGCTACTACTACTACTGCTGCTGCTGCTTCGACTACTAGTATTACTACTATTACCGCTACTACTTCCACTAGTACTACAACAACTACAACAACAACTACTACTAGTAGTAGTACTACAATAACAACTATTATAGCTACTACGTCTACTACTTCAGCTACAGCTACTACTACTGCTACTTCTGCAACTGCCCCTACTACTACTACTGCTGCTACTACTACTACTACTGCTTCTAATTCTACTAGGATGACGACCGCTACTGCTAGTACTGCTACTACTACTGCTACTAATACTACTTCTCCAACTACACAACTACCACTACTGTTGTTGCCGTTACAACTACTGCTACCACTACTATTGCTGCTACTCCTAATACTGCTACTACTGCTCTTACCACTGCTACTACTATTGCTGCTCCTACTAACACTTCTATGGTTACTCCAACTACAACTACTAGTATTACTGCTACAACAATAACTACTACAACAATAACAACAACAACAATAATAACTATTACTACTACTACTACTAGTATTACTATGATTGCTACTACAACTACTACTAGTTTTACTACTACTACTGCAACTATTGTTACTGCTACAACTGCTACGACTACTGCTACAACAACTACTATTACTTCTACTACTACTACTACTACTGCTACAATTATTGCTACTGCTATTACTACTACTGTTATTGCTGCTGCTACCGCTATTACAACTATTACTATTACTTCTACTTCTATTACTATTACTACTCCTATGCCTGCTACTACTACAAGTGTTGATACAATGGCTACCACCTCTACTACTGCTCCCAATACTATGACTGCTACTGCTTCTGCTACTGCTATAGCAGTGACTGAGGCAACAACAAGAACAACTACTACTACTACCACTACTATTGCTAATGCTGCTGCTGCTACTAATACTACAACTGCTACTACAGCTACTACTACTACTACAATTCTTGCAACTACTATTACAGCTCCAACTACTACATCTACTACTACTGCTACAACTATTACTACGACTTCTATTACTATAACTTTTGCTGATATTATTACTACAACTACTACTACTACAACAACAACAACAACAACTAATACTACTACAACTACTGCTACTATAACTACTATTACTGATATAAATACTAAAACTACTACTATTACAGCTACTACTACTAATAGTAATACTAATCTTACTACTACTGCTACTAGTACAAAAACTACTACTACTACTACTACCTCTACTACTGCTAATGCTACTACAACTTCTACCACTGCTACTAATGCTACCACAGCTAATACAACTATTACTACTACTACTACTTCAGCTACTACTCGTGCTGCTTGTTCTACTAGTAGTAGTAGTGCTACATTACTAGTATTACTGCTGCTGCTATTATACTACTACAACTACTACTGCTGCTGCTCCTACTATTAATACTGCTCCTAATACTGCTACTACAACTAATAACATTGTTGCAGTCAGTACTACTATTTTTACTGCTACTACTGCTACAACTACTGTTACTACTAAGACTATTACTCTACTACTTCTACTGCTACAGCAACAACAATAACAACAACAACTACTACCACTACAATTACTACTATCACTAGTGCTACTACTACTGCTACAACTGCTACTGCTGCTGCTATTACAACTACTATTGCTGCCGCCATTGCTACTCTTGCTGCTACGACTACTATGACTACTACTGTTTCTGCTGCTACTGCAACTAGTGCTACTGCTACTACTACTACTACAGCTAATACTGCAACTCTTACTACTGCTACTCCTACTACTTGTCCTACTTCTACTACAACTGTTACTGCTACTATTATTACAACTATTGCTACTGCTTCAACTACTATTACTATTACTAGTACTATTGTTACTACTTTTACTACTTCAACTACTACTACTACTGCTACTACTGTTACTACTAGTACTACTGCTACTATGTTTAACACTACCACCAGTAGTACTACTGGTACTACTACTACAACTACTACTACTTCTGCTACTAATGCTACTACGGCTACTTTTGCTACTAATACTGCAACTACTGCTACCACTACTGCAACTACTACTACTACTATTATAATAACTACTACAACTGTGACAAGAATGACTACTGCTACTACAATAACTACTACTAATACAGCTACTATTGCCACTACAACTACTGTTGTTGTGGCTTCTAATACTATTACTACTACTATTGCTACTACACTACTACTACTGTTGCTATTGTTGTTGGTGCTACACCTACTACAACTACTGCTGCTGTTGCAATAATTGCTACTACTACTACTACCACCACTACTGCTACTACTACTACTACTACAACTTCTAGTACTATTATTGCTACAATTACCACAACTACTACTACTGTTGTTGTGGCTTCTAATACTACTACTACTACTATTGCTACTACACTAGTACTACTGTTGCTATTGTTGTTGGTGCTACACCAACTACAACTACTGCTGCTGTTGCAATAATTGCTACTACTACTACTACCACCACCACTACTACTACTACTACTACTACAACTTCTAGTACTATTATTGCTACAATTACCACAACTACTACTACTGCAATTATGAATACTGCTACTGCTATTACAACTTCAATTGAAACTATTACTGCAACTACTGCTACTCATACTACTACTAGCGCTGCAATACTACTACTAAAGATGTTGCCACTACTACTAATACTACTACGACTACAATTAATGCGACTACTACTATAACTACTAATACTACTACTACAACTACTACTACAACAACAACTACTCCTACTACTGCTACTGCCACTACTTCTGTCACTACTATTGCTACTGTTCGTACTTCTACTACTACAACAACTACTGTTATTACTGCTACTACTCCTAATGTTGCTGCAACTACTACCACTGCTGCTACAACTACTACTACTTCTGCCACAACTACTGCTACTATTACTACAACAACTGCTACAATGACTACCGCTACCGCTACTACAACTACTACTACAAGGACAATTGTTGCTACTAATGCTATTAATACTGCTAGAACCACAACTACAACTACTACTACAACTACTACTACTACTACTACTACTACTACTTCAACTACTAGTACTACAACTACTACTTCTACTACTATTATTGCCACAGCTACCACCTCTCATACTACTACTACTACTGCTGCTGCCACTACAATGGCTACTACTACTGCTATTGCTGCTGGTACTGCTCCTATTACTACTACTACTTTGACTACGACTACGACAATAGTTGCTACTACTACTACTACTATTATTACTACTACTACTACAACTACTACTACGACTACTAGAACTATAGGTACTTCTGCTACTACTCCAACTACTGCTATTATTGTTACTAATACTGCTAATACTTCCGAAACTACTAGAACTACAGCTACTAAAACTACTGCTACTGCAACAACAACAACTACTACCCTTACAACAATAACTATTGCTACTACTACGACGGACACAACAACTACTATTATTACTTATTCTACAACCACTACTATAGCTGCTACTACTACTACTATAGCTGCTATAACCACTACTGCTACTACTACTACTATAGCTGCTATAACCACTACTGCTACTACTACCACTACTATAACAACTGCTATTACTACCACTACTACTACAACTGCTACTACTAGTGCAACAACTACTACTATTACTACTACTAGTACCACAACTACTTCAGCAACTACTGCTACTACTCCTACTACTACACCTGTTACTACTACGATTACTATTGCAACTACTACTACTCCAACTCCTACTACTACTACTACAACTGCGACTACTACTACTACTACTACACCTACTACTACTGTTGCTGCTACTACAACTACAACCACTAACTTCTATTACTAAAATTACTACTACGGCTACTACTGCTACTGTTACTTCTCCAACTACTACCACTATTGTTACTACAACTGCTAGAACTGCTACTACTACTACTCCTGCTTGCAACTAGTAGTACTACTACTACTACTCCTACTACAACTGCTACTAATACGACTACGACAACTAATTCTACTACTACAACTACTGCTACCACTACTACAACTATGACAACTAGTACGGCTATTGCTACCACTAATACTTCTAATTCTACCACCAATACTACTACTATTACTATAACTTTTACAACTGCAGCTACTACTACTACTACTTCTGCCACTTCTTCGGGTACAATTACTACTACATCTACTACTACTACAATTACTACTACAAGAACTACCACTGCTACTATTACTACTTCTACTACTACTACTACCACCACTACTACTATTGCTGCTACTTCGACTACTACTCCTAAAACGTTTAGTACTAGTGCTTAAACTACTAAAATTGCTTCTACTGCTACCAACAATGCTAATGTTGCAGCTACTGCTCTTACTATTTCCATGGCTACTATTGCCTCTACTTCTACTAGTGTTATTGCTGCTATTACACCTAATTCTACTACTACTACAACAACAATAACAATTGCTACTACATCTGCTGCTGTTGCTGCTGTTACTACAACTACTGCTACTAGCAACACTTTTAATACTCCAAATACAACAACAACTACTACTACTGCTGTTGGTGCTGCTATTTCTACTACTACTACAACTACGACTACTGCAACTACTATCTCTACTACTACTATAGTTTCAACGACTACTACTACTGCTGCAGCTGCTACTACAACACCAACTACTACTATTGCCAATTATAATGGTACTACTACTCCTACAACTGCTACAACAACAACTACTACTATTACTCCTACTACTACAACTACTATAACTGCTGTTCCTAACACTACCATTACTACTACTATTGCGGCTACTATTACTACTCATACATCCATTACAACTACTACTAGTTCTGCTACTACTACTTCTACAACTTCTACCACTACTTCTACTAAAATTGCTCCTAATATAACAGCTTTTGCTACTGCAATTACTACTTCTACTACTGCTGTTGCTGCCGCTACTACTACTACTAATACTATTGCTACTTCAACAACAACTATTGCTACTACTGCTGCTACTACTACTTCTGCTAATACTATTATCACTATGGCAACTACTACTCCAGCTACGGGAATTGTTACTATTCCAACCACTACTGCTACAACAACTACTACTGCTATTACTGCTATTACTACTACAACTACTGCTCCTTCTACTACTACTACTGCCTGCCACAACTACGACAACTACCACAACAACAACAACAACAACTACTACCGCTATTGCTACTACTGCTACTGCTACGACTACTGCAACCACGACTTCTACTACGGCTACTGCAACTACAACTACTTCTCATACTGCTACCACGACTGCTACTACTGCTGCTACAACTACAATGTTTACTAATGCTGCTACTACTACTATTACTACTACTATTATTACTACTACTTCTTCTCCAACTACTTCTGACGGTACAACTAGTACTGCAACTACTACTACTATTACTACTACTACTACTACTACTACTACTACTACTACTACTACTACTACTAGTACAATGACAACTACAATAGCTACTACTACTACTACTGCTACTCCTACAACTAAAAGTATAGTGCTACTACTATTTCAGCTTGTTCTACTTCTACTAACACTACTACTGCTACTAATACTGCTCTTATTATTTCTGCTGCAACTACTGCTACTACTACTACTGCTACTACGCCTCTTACTCCTAGTACTACTTCTAAAACTACTACTACAACTTCTTCTAACACTACTGCTATCGGTACACCTACAACTACTACCGCCAGTAGTACTACTACATCTACTTTTGTTGTTGCTAATATTACTACTACTACTACTACTACTAATACTACTACAACAATTATAGCTACTACTACTACTACTATTACTACTATTTCTACTACTACTACTTCCACTACTACTACTACTACCACCACTACTACTGCTACTACTACTACTATTCTTAGTGTAACTACTGCTGCTACTACTACTCTTAATGCAACTACTGCTACCACTGCTGCTACTGCTACAATTACTGCTACTAGATTTGTTGCTACTACTACTTCTACTACTACAACTTCTACTACGCGAGCTGCTGCTACTACTATAACTACTTCTATAACTACTACTAGTACTACTGCTACTGGTACTACTACAACTACTGCCGATGCTACCACTTCTACTACTACTCCCACTCCTATTTTACTACTACTACTACTCCAATTACTACCACTACTACCACTACAACTACTACTATATCTACTACAATAGCTACCACTACCACTACTACTGGGTCTACTGCTACTGCTAATATTGCTAATACTACTACTCCTACTACAAATACTAATACTACTACCTCAACGACTACAACAACAACAATAACTACTACTACTACTACCACCACTACTACTACCACTACTACTACTACTACTACACTTACTACAACTCCTACTACACTTACTACAACTCCTACTACTACCGTCGCAACACTACTTGTACTTCAAATTCAACTAGTACTATTACTACCCCTACAACTATTACTTTAACTACTCCAACTACTCCTACAACTACTACTACTACAAATCGTATTGCTACTACAACTACTGCTATTGCTACTACTGCTACTACTAGAAATCATACTATTACTACTACTGCTGCTAAGGCTACTACTGCTACAACTGTTACTAGTACTACACCTCTTACTACAAATACAACTACAACAACGACTACGACTACTTTTACTGCTACTACTACAACTACTACTATTATTACTACTACTACTATTATAGCTACTAAAGCTGCTACTACTACTACTACTACTACTACTGTTGCTGCTGCTGCTGCTAACGCTGCTAACGCTACTGCTATAACTATAATTACTAGAACTACTGCTCTTACTATAAATACAACAAATACTACAACTACTATTGCTACTGATGCTTCTAACGTTACTGCTGCTACTTCTATTACTGGTAGTTCTGCTCTTACTACAAATACTACTACTACTGTTACTACGACTACTAGTACTGCAACTACTACCACTACTATTATTACTACTACTACTTCTATTACTATTACAACTACTATTGTAACAACAACTGCTGCTACTTCTACTACTACTACTACAACACTACTACTACTCCTAATGTTACTTCTACTACTACTACTACAACAACTACTACTGCCCCTACTACTACTACTACTACCGCTACTACAACTACTGTTGCTACTACTACTACTATTACGGCTACTACTGCTACAAATACAACAACTACTACAACTATGACAACAAATACTACTCCTATTACTACTATTACAACAACTACTACTAGTATTACAACTACTACAGCCGCAACCACTACCATTTCTACTTTTCAACTTCAAGTACTACTACTACTACCTCTACGACTACATCAACAACTGCTACTACCACAAATTCTGCTATTGCTGCCGCTGCTGCTACTACTACAACAACTACTACTACAGTATAATACTACTACTACTATTACTACTACTACTACCACTACGGCTGCAACTACTACTACTACTACTACTACTATGCTTAATACTCCTCTTCCTCCGACTACTACTACTACACTACTACTACATCTACTACTACTTGTACTATTATATCTCCTACAACTAGTACTATTACTACAACAACAACAACAACTACTACTACTAAAATCTTGTTGCTGCGACTACTATTACTACTACACCTATTACTACTAGTAGTACTATTACCACTACTTCTATTGCTACTGCTACTATTAGCACAACTATTACTAATACTACTGCAGCTGCTATTACTGTTACTGTTTCTACTACTATTGTTGCTACTGTTGTTGCAACTACTGCTGCTACTATTGCTACTACTGCTACTACTATCACTACTACTACTACTACTACTACTACTACTACTACTACTACTACTACTACTACTACTACTAACGACTACTACTACTACTACTACTACTACTACTACCACTCCTGCTGCTGCTGCTGCTGCTGCTGCTGCTGCTGCTACTACGGCCACTTCTATTACCATTGCTACTACGACTACTACTAATACTACTGCTAATTCCACTACTTCTACTACTATTGCTGCTACCACTTCTAACTGCTCCAACGATGACTTCTAGTATTCTTACTGCTACTCTGCTACTAATTCTATTGGTACCCCAACTACTACTGCTACAACAACTGCTGCTACTACTACTACACTGACAACCACTACTCCTACTCCTAAACGTGATCCTACTACTACAACTACTACTACTACTACTACTTCTACAATAACTACTACTATTACAATTGCTACTACTACTGTTACTACAACAACTCCTACTATGACTACTAAGACTACTAATATGAGTACCACGATTACTATAATTAATACTATTATTATTGCGACTACTGCTACTACTACCGCTATTGCTACTACTATTATTACCACTACTACTACTACTCCTACTACTCCCACTGCTGCTGCTATTGCAAATACTGCTACCACTGCTACAACAATGACTCCTACTATACCTGCTACTACTACTACAATGGCTACCACTCCTCCAACTGCTACTATTAGCATTGCTGCTGCTACTGCGACTACTACTACTACTACTACTACTAGCACTGTTGATGCTACCACTTCTACCACTAGTACTAATTGTACAACTGTCGCTTCTACTAGTGCTGCTACTATTACTACTACTACTACGACTACTATTACTACTACCACAACAACTACTGCTGCGGCTACTATAACTACTATTACTACTACTGCTACTATTACTACTATCGATACTACTACTACTGCCACAACCACTACTACTACTGATACTACTACAACTACTACTAATACTACTACTACTTCCACCACCACCACTACTACTAGCACTACTACTACTATTGTTGTTGTTGCTACTACTACTACTACTCCTACTACTTCTCTTGCTACTGCTGCTACTACTACCACTACAACAACAACAACAACTACTACTACTATGTCAACTACTACTTTTACTACTACTCCTCGTACTACTACTACATTGACTACTATTACTACAACGACAACAATTACAAATACTTCTACTACTACTAATAATACTACTACTACTGCTGATTCTACTAGTACAACTGCTACTACTACTACTAATACTAATACTAATACTAGTACAACTACAACTACTACTAGTACTACTACTACTATAGCTACTACTTATACTACAGCTACTAATAGGACTATTGCTAGTACTTTTTCTACTTCTGATACTACTACTTCCACTACTAATAATACTGTTGCTGCTGCGATTATTACTTCTACTGCTATTACTACTATGACTACTACTACTGCAGCTAATACTACTACTACTGCAGCTAATACTACAACTACATGTACTACTACTACTACAACTGCTAGTACTACTACTACTATTACTGTTGTTGCTGCTACTGCAACTCTTAATACTTCTACTACTACTACTGCTAATACAGCTACTGTTGCTTATGGTACTAGTACCACTCATACTACTACAACTACTTCTAGTACTACCACAAGAACAACAACAATTACTACTACAACAACAACAACAACTACTACTACTACTGCTACTACTACTATAACTACTTCTACTAGTATTGCTGCTGCTGCTACTACTATAACTACAACTACTACAACCACTACGACTGCTATCGCCTAGTACTCCAACTACAACTACTACTCTTGCTACTATAACTACTACTACTCCCATTGCTACTACTATTACAACTACTTCTCCTGCTGCTACTATGACTACTACTCCTACTATTACTATTAATTCTACTAATACTACAACTATTGTTGCTACTACAATAATTATTGCTACTACTACTGCTACTTCTGTGATATGAATACTGGTACCACTTCTACTACTACAACAATAATAATAACAACCACTACCACTATTACTATTACGGCTACAGCAATAGCTGCTACTCCTACTAATACTACTAGCACTTCAACATCTATTGATACTACTCATACTACTACTACAACAACAACAACAACAACAACAACAACAACAACAACTACTACTACTACTACTACTACTACTATTACTACTACTACTACTACTACTACTACTGCTGCTGCTGCTACTACTACTACTACTACTACTACTACTACTACTACTACTGTTGTTGCTGCTGCTGTTGGTATTGCTACTGCTTCTAGTATTGATACCATGACAACTACTACTACAACTTTTGCTACTGCAATAATTCATGCTACTACTATTACTATGACCACAACCACTACTACTACTGCTACAACTCCTACTGCTGCAATAATTACTTCTACTACTATTGCTATAACAATGACTAATACTACTACTACTCCTGTAGCTGCACCTATTACTTCTACTACGGCTGCTACAACAATAATTACTACTACATCTAGTAATACTACCACTATGACTATTACTTCACCACTAATACAACTACTACTATTAGTAGTAATTCAACTCCTATAGCTACTACTATTACTACTAGCAATTCTACTACTAGAAATACAAACTACTATAACTACCCTTCCTGCTACTACTACTATTCCTACTACTAGTACTACTACTACTACTGCTATTGCTTCTACTAGCAGTGGTAATAGTAGTAGCAGAAGTAATAGTTGTAGTAGTAGTAGTAGCAATAGTAGCAGTAGCAGTAGAAGTAGTAGTAGCTATAGTAGTAGTAGTAGTAGCAGTAGAACTTATTATAGAAATAGTAGTAGAAGTTGTAATAGTTATAGTACTAGTACTTGTAGAATTAGTAGCAGTAGTCGTAGTAGAAATAACAATACTAGTAGTAGTAGTAGTAGTAGTGGTAGTTGCAATTGAATTACTAGTGCAGGAGGTAGTTGTGGCTGGAGTAGTAGTAGTAGTAGTAGTCTTTGTGGTGCTAGTAGTAGTAGTAGTAATGGTTATAGGAGTAGCAGTAGTAGCAGTAGCTATTGTGGCAATTATAGATGTGGTAGTAGTGATAGTAGTAGTAGAAGTATTTGGAGGAGGAGGAGGATGTGGAACAGTAGTAGTAGTAGCAATAGTAGTAGTGGAAAAAGTAGTAGAAGTAGAAGTAGTAGTAGTAGTAGTAGTTATACTCGTAGTAGTAGTAGTAATAGTAGTTGTAGTAGTAGTTGTAGTTGCAATAGTAAAAGTATTATTAATAATAGTAGTTTTAGCAGTAGTAGCAATAGTAGTAGGAGTAGCAATAGAAATAATAGTAGTTGTAGTAGTACCAGTAGCAGCAGTATGGGTAATAGCAATAATAGCAGTAGTAGTAGTGGTAGTAATAGTAGTATTAGTAGTAGCAGTAGTAGTAGTCATAGTAGAAGCGACTGGAGTAGTTGTGGTAGTAGAAGTAGTAGTAGTTGTTGTTGTTGTAGTAGAAGTGGAAGTAGCAGCAGTAGTAGTAGAAATAGTAGCAATAGTAGCAGTAGCAGCAGAAGTTATAGTAGAAGCTGAACTAGTGGTAGAAGTAGCAGTAAAAGTTATAGTAGTAGTACTACTACTTGTACTAGCAGTTGTAGAAGTAGTTGTGGTAGTAGTTTTAGTAGTAGCAGCACGAGGAGTAGTAGTAGTAGTAGTAGTAGTAGTAGTAGTAGTAGTAGTAGTAGTAGTAGTAGTAGTAGTAGTTGTAGTAGTAGTAGTAGTGGTAGGAGTAGCAGTGGTAGTAGAAGTTGGAGTAGTAGTAGTAATAGTAGTAGTAGTAGCCATAGCAGTTGTGGTAGTAGTAGTAGTAGCTGTAGTAGTGGATGTAGCAATAGTAGTTATGGTTGAGTACCAGTAGTAGCAGTAACCGCAGAAGTAGCAGTTGTAGTAGTAGTAGTAGCAGTAGTAGCAGTAGCTGCAGAAGTAGTAGTAGCAGTAGCAGTAGTTGTAGTAACAAAACTTGCGGTAGAAATAGCGGTAGAAGTTGTAGTAGTTGTAGTACTTCTAGTACTAGTACTTGTAGAATTAGTAGTAGTAGTAGCAGCAGCACTAGTAGTAGTAGTAGTAATAGTGGTAGCTGCAATTGAAGTACTAGTGTAGGAGGTAGTAGTGGCTGGAGTAGTAGTAGTAGTAGTCATGGTGGTGGTGGTGGTGGTGGTAGTAGTAGTAGTAATAGTCGTAGGAGTAGCAGTAGTAGCAGTAAGAAGAGTATTAGTAGCAGTAGTTGTTGTAGCAATTGTAGATGTGGTAGTAGTGGTAGTAGAAGTAGAAGTATTTGGAGGAGGAGTAGGATGAGGAGCAGTACTAGTAGTAACAGTAGTAGTAGTGGCAAAAATGGTAGTAGAAGTAGTAGTAGTAGTAGTAGTTATACCTGTGGTAGTAGTAGTAGTAGTAAAAGTAGTTGTAGCAGTAGTTGTAGTTGCAATAGTAAAAGTATTATTAATAATAGTAGTTGTAGTAGTATTAGCAATAGTAGTGGTAGTAGAAATAGAAGTAATAGTAGTTGTAGTAGTAGCAGCAGTAGCAGTGTGGGTAATAGCAATAATAGTAGTAGTATCAATAGTAGTAGTAGTAGTAGTAGTAGTAGTAGTCGTAGTAGTGGTAGGAGTAGTGGTAGTCATAGTAGTAGTAGTAGTCGTAGTAGTAGTAGTAGTAGTAGTGGCAGGAGTAGTAGTGGTAGTAGTAGTAGGGGTGGTGTTAGTAGTAGTAGTAGTAGTCGTAAGATTAGCAGTAGTTGTAGTAGTAGCTGTAGGAGCAGTAGCAGTTGTACTTGTAGTAGCAGTTGTTATCATCATTATTGTAGCAGTAGAAGCTGCAGTAGTTGTACTAGTAGTAGTGCAGGTAGTAGTAGTATCGGTAGTAGTAGCAGGCGTAGTTGCAATAGCAGTAGTAGTAGTATTTGTGGTTGTAGTAGTAGTAGTAGGACTAGCATTAGTAGGAGACGTAGTAGTAGTAGTAGTAGTAGCGATAATAGGAGTACAAGTAGTAGTAGTTATTGTAGTAGTTGTTGATGTTTTAGTAGCTATAGTAGCAGTAGTTGCATCAGTAATAGTAGTAGTTGTAGTAATAGTAGTGGTGGTAAATGTAGTAGTACTTGTAGTAGTAGGAGTAGTAGTATTAGGGGGAGGTGAAGGAGGTGGAGGAGGTAAAGTTGTACTAGAAGTTGCAGTTGTAGTATTAGGAAAAGTAATAGTAGTGGAAGTAGTACTAGTAGTAGCAGTTGTACTTGTAGTAGTAGTAATAGTAGTAATAGTAGTAGTAGTAGCAATAGTGGCAATAGTAGTAGCGATAGTAGTAGCAGCAGCAGTAGCAGTAGTACTATTAGTAGCAGTAGCAGTAGTAGTAGCAGTAGTAGCAGTAGCAGCATTAGTAGTAGTCACAGTAGTTGTAGCGGTTGTAATAGTTACAAATGTAGTATTAGTAAGAGAAGCATTAAGGAGTAGTAGAATTAGTAGCAGCAGCAGCTATAGTAGTAGTAATAGTCATAGTAGTTGGAGTAGCAGTAGTTGTAGTAGTACAAGTAGTAGTAGAAGTAGCGGAAGTAGCAGTAGAAGTAGTAGCAGCAGAAGTAGTAGATGTAGTTATAGCAGAAGTAGTTGTTGGCATAGCAGTATTATTAGCAACAACAAGAGTAGTAGCAGTAGCCCTAGTCACAATGGTAGTAGTAGTAGTAGCAACAACAGTAGTAGTTGTATTAGTAGCAGTCTCAATATTGGTGCAAGTAGTGGCCACATTAGTAGTAGTAGCATCTACAACAGTAGCAGTAGCAATAGTAGTAATAGTAGTAGAAGCAGCAGTAACAGAAGCAGTAGTAATAGTTGTACTAGTAGTAGTAGTCGCAGTTGTACTTTTGGTAATAGTAGTAGTAATAGTTGTAGTAGTAGCTATAGTAGTTATAGTAGTAGCATTAGTTGTAGTAGCAACAGTAGTAGTAATAGTAGTAGTAGCAGTAGTGGTAGTAGTACTAGCAGTAGTAGTAGTAGTAGTAGCATTACTAGTTGTAGTAGTTGTAGTAGTAGGAGTGGTAGGAGTCGTAGTAGTTGCAATAGGAGTTGTTGTAGTAGTTGTAGTAGTAGTAGTATTAGTAATAGTAATAGTAGTAGTTTTTGGAGTAGTAGTAGTCCTAGTGGTAGTAGTTGTATTAGTAGTGTAGTAGCAGCAGTAGCAATAGTAGTAGTATAGGTAGTAGCAATTGTAGTAGTAGTAGTAGAAGCAATTGTAGCAGTGGCACAAGTAGTAGTAGTAATGTAGTAGTTGTAGTCGTAGTATTAGCAACAGTAGTTGTAATAGTAGTAGTGGTAGTAGGAGTAACAAAAGTTATAGCAATAATTGAAGAAGTAGTTGCAGTAGTTGTTATTGCAGTAGGAGATGTAGTAGTAGCAGTAGTAGTAGTAGCAGTAGTCATAGTAGTATTAGTAGTGGTAGTAAATGTAATAGTAGTAGTAGCAATGGAAGTAGTATTAGTAGTAGTAGTAAATGTAGTAGTACTAGTGGTAGTTATAGTAGTAGTTTTTGGAGGAGGACAAGGAGGAGAAGTACTAGAAGTAGCAATAGTGGTAGTAGCGAAATTAGCAATAGTAGAAGTAGTAGGAGTAGTAGTAGTTATTGTAGTAGTGGTCGTAGTAGTTGTAGTTATAGCAGTAGTAGTTGTTGCCATAGGAGTACTAGTAGCAGTATCATCCGTAGTAGCAGTCACAATGGTGGTAGTAGTAGTAGCAGAAGCAGTAGTAGTGGTAGTAATAGCAGTCTCAGTATTAGTGCTAACAATGGCCGCATTCATGGTAGCAGCAACAACAACAACAGTAGAACTAGTAGTAGCAGTACTAGTAATAGTAGTAGTAGTAGCAGTAAGAGTAGCAATAGTAGTAGCTGACTAGTAGTGGTACTAGTAGTAATAGTTGTAGCAGTTATAGTAGTAGCATTAGTTGTAGTAGGAGAAGTAGTAGTAATAGTAGTAGTAGCAGTAGTGGTAGTAGCAGTAGCAGTAGTAGTAGCAGTAGTAGTAGCAGTAGCATTAGTAGTCGTAATATTAGTAGTAGTAGTAGTAGTAGTAGTAGTAGTAGTGGTAGGAGTGGTAGTAGTAGCAATAGGAGTTGTTGTAGTAGTTGTAGTGTTAGTAGTAGTAATAGCAGTAGTTTTTGCAGTAGTTGTTGTATTAGTAATGTAATAGTAGTTGAGGTAGTAGCAGTTGTAGTTGTAGTAGTAGAAGCAATAGTAGTAGTTGCACGAGTAGTAGTAGTTGTGTAGTAGTTGTTGTCATAGTAGTAGCAGCAATAGTAGTGATAGTAGTAGTAGCAAAAGTAGTTGCAATAATTGGAGAAGTAGTAGCAGTAGTTGTTCCAGCAATAGTAGATGTAGTAGTAGCAGTAGTAGTAGTGCTACTAGGAGTAGTAGTAGTAGTTTTAGTAGTGGTAGTAAATGTAGTAGTCGTACTAGCAGTGGGAGTAGTATTAGTAGTTGTAGTAAATGTAGTGCTAGTAGTTGTTGTAGTAGTAGTTTTTGGAGGAGGACGAGGAGGAGCAGTACTAATAGTAGCAATAGTAATAGTAGCGAAAGTAGTAGTAGTAGTAGTAGTTGTAGTAGTAGTAGTAGTAACAGTAGTAGCAATCATAATAGCCGTCATCGTGGCAACACCAGTAATAATAGTAATAGTCGTAGTAGCAGTAGCAGTAGCATTATTAGTAGTAGTCACAGTAATTATAGCTGTAGTAGTAGTTACAGTAGTAGTATTAGTAGGAGAAGTATAAGGAGCATTAGTTTTAGTAGTAGCAGCCGCAAGAGTAGTTGCAACAGTAGCAGTAGAAGTAGTAGTATCATTGTCAGTAGTAGTCATTGCAGTAGGAGAAGCAGTCACTGCAATAGTAGTAGTAGTACCCATATTAGTAGCTTCCACAACAAGGGCAGTAGTAGTAGGAGTAGTAGTGGTAGTAGCTATAGTAGTTGCAGTAGTAGTGGTAATAGTCGTAGCAGAAGTAGTAATAGAAGTAGTAGTAGTAATAGTAGAAGTAGTAGTCATAGGAGCAGTAGTAGTAGTAATATGACTAGTAGTAGCAATAGCAGTAGCAGCAATTGTAGTCATTGTAGTAGTTGTAGCAGTTGTTGTAGTTGTTGAAGTAGCAATAGCAATAGTAGTAGCGGTAGTAGCAGCAGTGGTAGCAAAAGTAGAAGTAGCGGTAACAGTAGTATTAGTAGTGTTAATGGCAGCAACAGTAGTAGTAGAG
>RXID01001622.1:0-35304 GCA_005019695.1 Trichopus zeylanicus subsp. travancoricus | reverse complement strand
ATGCCAGTTCCCTGGTAGGGCGGGCAGCATTTCAAGAGGTCAGAGTCGGGCGGGATGCTTGGGTCGGTGGCGGTCTTGCAGGACTGGCCCTGGATGTCGGGCGGCATCACGGGTTTGGCCAATGCAGGCATTGCGCTCGTGAGTCCGCCAAGGCCGAGGAGCACGTCGCGGCGGTCGAGGATGAGAGGGGATTCTTGGTTGCTGTTAGTAGGGGTTCGGTTGCTGCTGCAGGTGAAGCGGGGTCCGGCAGCGCGGAGGTGAGGTGCCGCAAGCGAGGGCTTGCTGGCGGAGCGGTTGGGAAGAGGGCATGCAGAGGTGATGCTGTTGAGGAAGGCGAGGGATTGCGAGAATGTGGACGCCATTTGTTGGCGAGGAAGAGGAAGGACAAGATGGAAAGAGGTATTAGCTCAGGGGAGCTTGAGGAGCAGCAACCATTGTGACGCGCTATATATAGAACTCCAAGCTTTAGGGTTGTTAACGGACCGGGCTGGCCCGCTCAAATGGGTTAAATTTTTTTCTTTTTACATAAGAATAGTCTCCCCTTGTAGTATTTGGGACATATAGCCATTGAAACACATGGGCTCGTCGGAACAAAAATATCAATTTTGTTTTTTAATACCTCAAAAATGTTTTTTAATACTGAACGGATTCTAATTTCACTATTAAAATTTTTATGTATTTTTGATATAAAAAATTGCATATTTTAACCAAAAAAAGCCTGTTTTTCCCTCTTTACCCTTTTGCACTGTGTCCTTGCATTATCTTTTCAATGTGTACTTTTCAAAATTAGGTTGGAATATTAGGGACACATAATGGTGTGTGGCAACCCTGGAAAGTATTTGATTAGGTTCAGGTACGGTGTGAGTTGGTCCTGTCGAGTCGCGTAGCGATAGAGCGGGAATCGCGTCGAATTTCTTCTTCTGTAGCACGTGTTTTCCATGACCGCGCGGGATTAAAGGATTTGGATGCATCGTGAAATCCAATCGTAGCTCGCCACGCGTAAAGTCTGTCAGGCCTCGAATTTCCCAATCATTTTCCGTTAAAAAAATAAAAATGCAACCTGTTTGGTTCCGTATTAATTTTAACAATAAATTCACATTAAATATCTTTTACAATATATTGATAACCCAAGATTATTGTTTTAAAAAAATTAATTTGATAAAATTTAAAGAAGTTATATATATATATATATATTAAAAAATTATTTATAAAGATTCTTAAAAGTATAATTTTTTAATTTAAAAAATATGTAATTTGATAAAATTTTATGAAATTATATGGCAATTGATCCTATTCTAAAATATAGAGAAACGACAACAAATAAAATAAAATTAAATTAATTACCGAATTTTTCCTAATATCTGAGTGACTCTCGGAATGATCCCATGTCGTACTTTTTAATGTAAACATTCGTTGGGTTTAATTATGTGACAACGCGTAAAATAATTTTTTAATGATAAATTGTGATGCTAATCGGGTACAAATCATGCTACAATTATACCTAAATCATGTCATTAGCGTTTTGTCCCATGACTTCAACGTTTGGTTATAATTTGTCGACCTAAAATGACGTAAGTCAATCTTTTTTTGAGAAAATTTGCGATTTATTCTCATTAAAAGTAAATGAATAAAACTTATGCGTCAATCATTTCAAGATGTCTGATTTAGAATTAATTAAATTTATTTATAAACGAAAATTATTATTATTATAAATTTTTGCATATATATTTTTCGGAAAATTTGATATTGCATGGATATTTCTCAAAAAAATATAATTGCATTAATACCTGTCAGAAAAATTTTGATACCGCATTTTTAACCTTAGTTATTAGTTAACTAAAATCGTAAAATAACTTTTGTATCCTCGGACCAGGCGAGGCTGAATTTTTCATATTTTTATGAATAGTTTAATCATTTTTCATTTTTTTTTTTTGAAGAAAGGGTTGGATTGAGTAGAGCCTTCGGGTCTGTCAGGTCGGATTGGATTTTTGGATTGTCCGACCCAATAAAAAACCTACAAATTTTTTTAGTAACAATCTGGTAATTTATTAATGAATTTTCATTAAATTAATATCAGAAATTTTGAGAGATATATATGTAAGTAATATTTTAATTATTTTACTCCAATATGCTATCCCAGTGAATGGATATTAACTGCGGAGGTATTGCTGTAATGATTTTGTTAAGGTCTCTTGTTGTAATTAGAATTTTTTTTGAAGAATATATTTGCAATATCAAATTTTTGGAGGTATATATATATATATATAAATCCCATATTATTATTTAATGATATTTATCTAAAATCACATATTTTCCCAGAAAAATCGAGTTATTAAAAGGATGTTTTGACGAACTGTCGATGTGGCTGTATGTCATTTTCAAGGTAATGTATCACATGCATTGATTTTAAAGTCGCTTTGAAAACTTCGTATATTATAAAACTTCGTATGTATTTTCGATTGCCCTCGCTGTTTTGGTTGGTACTCTACTCCTATTGATTTAGAATTAGCCTCGATTTTTTTTTATAAAATTAATATTATTTTATTTTATATTACTATTAAATTAAATAATTATAAAAAAATAAATAATTTTTCGAGTTTTAAATTATTGAAATATTAATTTTGAAAAAAAAAATTAATTTATACTATTAATTCACTAATTTTTATTCGATGATCCCGAATCATGTGCTGAGATCAAGTTCAATGAATATGTAACTGTGGCTGTGGGACATGTGCGAGCGCTAATAATGATCATTTTAAAGCTTGGTTCAATTTTTGAAATAGACAATATGAAGGCAAGAATTATCCAGTTATTTTGCTATAATTTAATAATACTTAACTTTTCTATTGCATTAACTCGTTAATTGTGTTAGTAATAAATATTAATTTGGTATTGTTAATTGTGCATAAAAATTTTAAATTTTGGTCGAAATTTAAAAATATGAGATATATGAAATCACTAAAATTATTTAAATGATTAAAATACATCAATTATTTTAATAAGTATTGAAATCAATTTGGAAACTGAAATTAAAACCCTTTAGGAAAAAACAAATTTAGGACAAGCGCGACCTCACCAACTACTTGGATTCAGGCAATCGGGTGTCTAGGCCAATAAAGGCAAACCTACTCCCTTTATTGGCGAGGCCCGGGCTTGGACTTCTTCGCCAGAACAAGCATACCAAAGCCCGGACCGGCCCGCCCGTTCTATTGTTCTCCCACTGACCGGGGAATTCAATTTACAGCGACAGTACTTGCGATGCGGAGCCACGTGTACAGCTCGGATTTTTCTCACGTGGTGGGACCCAGGCGGACACTTCCGCTTGTCCTCGCTTTTTCCACCGATAAATTGTCGACTCCCGTCCACACCGTAGAAGAGAAAATGTTATTATAAAACTAATAAAATATCTAAAAATTTTAATAAATTTGAAATAATAAATCCACAAATGAGCACCGTTTGACCTGAATCAGAATCAAAATTTAAATTTAAATTAATAAATTATTTTTATAAATTTATTTTTTTATTAAAATTAATCATACAATAATTTAATATTTAAAAAATTATTTAATTTTTTATAATAATTTAATTTAATACCATTATAAAATAAGTAACATTGATTTTATAAAAAAAATAATTTTAAAAAATATTTATCTTGATCTTAATTTTAAATCAAAATCAGTGCCTGATTTTTTCACTCTATTTAAATAATCAATTAAACTTTGCATACAATTCGTCGCCCAAAAAACTTAAAATTTAATGAATAAAATGTACAAATTATTTTTCCATGCCTCACATATTAAGTTCGGTTTGTTTCGTAAATTTTCAAATATTTGAAAATTTTAATATTTTGAAATTTTAAAATATTAGATCTAAAAATTATGATAATATATTTATAAATTCAAAAAGTTTAAATTTGAAATTTATTTTGTTAAATTTATAAATTTGAAAATTATAAATGCTATATTTTATTTGGTTATAAAATTTAATATAGATAACAATAGATATTAAATTTTATATAATAAATACCAAATTTTATATTTCTCAAAATTTAAAATTTTGATAGAGGTTCTCAATTTTTAAAAATTTCATATGCAATCAGGGATCATTTTAATGAATATATTTTATCTTTAATTAATATCCGAAAGAAAATATAACTTATCTACTGAGCTGCAGCGGCTACCCAACTTGTCCTCGAACCGCGACATTTTCAGCACGATCACATTAAAATAATTTTAATTTCATAAGCGAGATAAATCACTTTGAAGGGTTCAAAGTGGGAATATCGCTGGTTAATGCAATAGATTTCTGAAAGTGATCTGGCTGTGCACTCGAGGGAGCAGGTGCACTTTCTCGTGGAACCCATAAATTGCACATGAACAGCTGCATGTGATCCCCGCGAAGAAGAATACAATAAAAATCCAAAGAAAATTTTAACCTACCAGAAAATAAAAAATTATTCACATGAGTCGCGCACGTGATTAAACACCAGTTGCAACCCCGAATTACGCGCACGTGATTTTTAAACAAACAACAGTTTGATCTCAATTCTCTGTTGAATATTGGCCCGGGCCAACTATTTTGATTTTGGACTGGGCCGGCCCGGCCTGTTTTGCATCGTACAACTGATCAGACTGGCCAGCAACCAGCATCATGACACCGAAAAAAGTCGGTCAGTTTATCGTTTTCGAATTGAATGTGCGACCACACCGCAATTTGGAAAATTATCTCACCATTATTTTAAAAATCCAAAAAATAAAAAAAATAAATATGGAGGAGAGGCCTGTGCGATGACGATTGAATTGAATCTGCTCAAGACATGTGCTCCATTTATGATTTTACAGACCAAATTGTACGGGATTATGTAGACAGATTTTGCGATTTTTTAGAGCATTATATGCACCGGACGGTCTGAAGAAAATTACGTGCAAACTTTTATGAGATTTTTCCTAGTCCCACCTACCTCTCACAATATTAATATTTATTTATTTATTTGTAAAAAAATTTCGCTGCAATTAAGTCAACTAGATTTCTAATATAAAATAATATGGTTTTGCAGTATTATCTTTAATTTAATTTTAATTTTGATCAAAAATATTTATTTTGACTAAAAAGATAAAATCATTCTAAATTCGGAGAGTACGTCACTTCGCTACAGCTATTCTGAACTCCAGTTAATTCGGAGAGTCGATCTCGACCCAACATTTTGATGGTTTGGTTTGCATGAACATTTTCGATTGATCAATTCGTAAAAATTTGTTTCGGCGTAATGAGATATGATGGAGTTACTCTAATGTGGCATCTTCAACATCTTCAAATAATGATAATTTGGATATTTGATTCAGGTATCTTATTTCATATTTTTCTTGATCGATCTTATTTTTATACATATCAAGATATTATTGATGATTTTATTTAATTTGGTAATGATATTATTTATAAAATTATTGATATTAATAATATTGTCATTAAGCAGGATGATGACAGGAACTATATATTGACAAATATAAAGCATGTATATAAATTTTTTTAAAAAAATAGATCTGAGTTGAGCAATTTGATGATTGTGGTAACAAAATTCATGAAAAATTTTAATAAATTAGTTAACAGTTTTGAAAGGACTGAGAAGTAAATTATTATTATTTTTTGGATCAATCACATATAATTTATTGAAATTTTACTAAATCACATATTTTTCTTTCAAATTTTGAAAATTTCATATAACTCCTTTAAATAATGCTAAATTGTATTTTTTTTATTGAAATTTAAAAAATTATATATAACTTATTGAAATCATTCTAAATTATATATTTATCATCTAAAATTAAAAAACATATTTTTTTTCTTGGGATAAATTGAAAAAAAAATCTTTTTTGGTATAAATTTATCATTAGAATATACAATATTTAAAAAATATTTATTATTTGATATTTTTCAAGTTGAACTAAATAGATGAAAATGTCTCCAATCTTGTGTATATTAATGTAATAGAGAACACAAGCAAAAATAATTTTCAATTTTTGTTCATAATATGCCTCGAGTTTGATCTAAATTGAGTTTTAATTCTAATCAAGATCGGATTGAAACCGATTTAAATTAAACCAGAGATAAATTTATTATTTTATATCTTGAATTTAATTTTTTTTAAGATCGAAGTGAAACAATTTTAAAATAATCAATTTACATATTGAGTTAAATTTCTCAATTGAAAGAGAAAGAGTTTTTGGCTTTTTCATTTCAGTCTAAATGGTTTAAATGATATAGATTCTTCGAAGTAAATCGGTTGTTAAAGTAAATCGGTATACTTCTAATTTTTTATTTTAATAGAACCAAAAATTCGATTTCAGCTTTGGTTTTATATTTTGTAGAAAATCGGTATATGAAAACTGCGTCCGTTATTAAAAAAAATATAAATATATATAATAAAAAAATTAAAATATAATTTTTATGTTATACGTATATTAATATATATAAAAATTAAATATTTATAGGATTATAATAAATAAAATAATTTTTTTGGATAAATTATGTATTAGTATATTTAAAATTAAAATTTTATAGTATTTTAATAAAAAATAAAAATATTTTAGAATAAATAATTTTAAAACTAGTATATCGATTTTAAAATTGGTTTAGAACTGACATTAAAAAATTAATTCTTAACTTAAATCAGTATAATTTTTATTTTTAATTTTTTAAAAATCGAGATTTAATTTCAATTTTAAAATATATAAAATTGGAGGATAAATCAACATAAGATGTTTTATCATTATAGCTTTTTTTATTTCTGGGGGGTGTTTATGCAAATATCGACGAATCAAATCTCCCATCCCAAACATTGTGGGGAGGCCCGAATTGCGACCCAACACGTCCGTCTCCTGCTCCGCCGACGATCGCAAGAGCCCCGCCAAACACCTTGCGGTCGGCGATTCAGTTCTTCCAGGTAAGCTGTTCCTTTCCATCTTCCTCAATCCATTCCTTTTGTTCCGCCTTCAATTTGCTCCAATTTTGGAGGCAGATGTTGCCATTGTTGTGTCAATTTAGATGTTTAATCGCATTTATATTTGGGATTCCGAAATCTCCTCTATTTCTTGCTTTGACTGTCTTCGCCTATCATTGCTCGTGTTGATATTAACTGCTGCAAGAAAGTTTCTTTGTTTGTGGCATGGATTCTTTCTGGTTTCAGATGGAAGGAAAACTTTGTTTGTCACATTTATATTAACTCTGTTTATTTCACATTTAAATTGGTCTTTCTATGCCGAAAGGCGTTATTTGGCAAGTTTGCTATTGCACAAATGTTGATCTTACCGTGCATGTTAGATGTTGTAAGATCTGTTCTTCATCGTGTTAATTATTCTTGTGCTTGGTTAAATGTTTTTTGATGTTCTCTTACGTTGTGATTTGGCCTCCAAAATGAACACTTAATATTGAAGGGTTTCACAACAAACAAATGCCAAGTTGCTTAGTCTGTAAATTGAGATTTGCATACAGTTTTAATATCAAGTTGCTCATGCTCTAAACTTGAATTTTCTACTTAGATATGAAACCATACAAATGGAAGTATGCTTCTTACCAGGAGCAGCTACTCCATTAGCATCAATATTTGACATTTGTCCATAACCTTTCGCCGCCAATTTCTATCACTTTAGTCCATCAGACTCTTGCTTTACCTCACATACTAACACTTCCCACCATTACTTAATTGTCATCCTTATAATTCTTGATTGCTGGTTTCTATTTAATCAAGTTTGGACCAAGGACTGCTTGCTTTACTACCAATTCCAAGCTTCACATTATACTTCATCATTTCCAAAGTTAATGCTTAGTTTTCCTACCTTTCTATCATTGCTTTCCATATTTTGATTTCCATTTAAGGGTGTTAATGGATAGGCAAGCTTGGTTTAGCTGTTCCATGAGGAACACATACCACCTTAATAGGAGGTCTGTCGGAAAATGCTAAATGGAGAATGTTATACAAATCAGACAAAAAACCCTATAATTAGGTTCTAAAAAGTGATTTATTGGAGATTTTAAGGCATTAGGGCCTGTTTGCTTTCTTTGAAAAAAAATTTTTGTTCCCAAGGAACTAGAGTTCATGTAATCTGCTTTCTATAAAAAAATTCTGTGCTTGATGAGAATAGATCATTAATGATAGGGAGAAGCTTGTATGCAAGCTCCATTCCACAGGAAAAAGAATTTCTCAACTTGAAGAGTGTATAAAACCTAGTGATGCAAAGATTGCTCTATGCCACACCAATTTAAATCCAGAAACACCTAGTAATTGTTGTACAATTTGTTTTTGTCCACATTGCAATTATATATATAGGGCGATGAATGTTGTAGTTAATCAAAGATGTATTATGGTTCAGCTAACTCTTGCTTCTGCCTACTCTTTGCAGTCAGAATTATTGTGTTTTATTATTCAGCATTGGACAACCGTGTGCTCGCAGTTTCCTTGTCATCTAGTGCCAGAAAAGACTACTGGACCTTTACTTAGTCATAGTTATTTTTCCCTAGGTTGCCCACTTGCTTTCTTCACCAAAGCAACAATTGCTCATGTATGTACTTCGTTTGATGTTATATGATCATTGGTTGTGTTGATTACAATATTATGCAATATGTTTTTCACATGGCTCTTCTATTATTGTGGCTTGTGAACATCAATTATGAATTATCTATGTAGTAGAATATTGTAGTTTGCTTTGATTTCTGTTTTGTATGGCTGATGTGAAAAGTGAAAATGAAAATAATTTACAACATTTGTGGTTTCGGGTGGAAGAAGGTTAAGCCCCATAGCCCTAGGTCAACTCCCAAACACACAAAAATGTATTTACCAAATTAATCTCAAGATAAGAGGGAAAATAGGTAGTTCACATTTAACATTATTTTTTCTCTTCTTATAACAAATTCCGCCTTCATCATCTTTGGCTTGGAACCTACAAGGTCTTGGAAGTAAATCTTGACAATCCATAAAACCACGACCAAATGGCTCTTGTTGAGTCTAAATCCTGCTCCAATTTGGATTCTGAACATAGGAGATATCCACATGGAGTGGGTTGGCTACTGAAATTCGAACTCCAATTGAAACATGGATTTTTAGTCTCACTTGAACTTAATCCTGAGTTCGAGACACTGAATCTCAACACTGCTACTCAATGTAACATATGAACAGCTTGGATATTCTTCTCCAATCACCAGTTCTCCATTGATCTGCACCTGCAACTTATGTTAGGATTGGCCTAGTCCACAAAGATTTCGGGCTCAATTATTTTGGAGTTTCTTTGACTAAGTCACCATCCAAATATGCAGTTTTAGTATCAAGTTGCTCAGCCTCTAAATTGATATTTGCATATAGTTTTAATATCAATTTGCTCACATTCTAAATTCAAATTTGCTCATGGATACAGCACAATTCAAATGGGAGTATTAGGCTAAAGGAGCAAATATTTCTGGCTTTTGTCCATAGCCTTTCAGCACTGATATTTATCTCTTTAACCCATTAGCTTCTTGATTTATCACATATACTGACACTTCTCACCATTAGTTAGTTGTAAAATCCTTATAATTCTTGATTGCTCGGTTCTGTTTAATTAAATTTGGTGCAATGTTCGCTTGCTTTATTACCAATACGAAACTCAAATATTCTGTGATTTCCAAAATTAATGCTTAGTTTTTCTATATTCCTATCATTACTTTCCATATTTTTAGCTCCTGCTAAGGGTGTAAATGGCCACGTTAGGCCTTGGCCAAGGTCTGCCCAAGTCCACCTTCAATCCATCAAAATCAAAGTCAAACACATGCACAGAAAATTATCGTATGCATCGCATGTATAAAATAAATCAATTTGTGCATTGCATTGGGCTTATCTAAAAACTAGTACATAAAGAGGTGAATTGCTGAATCTGGTCTGACTTTTCAGGTCCTTTGAGCCTCTGGTCTGGTTTATCTAATCTGGGCTCTGATTTTTCAGGCTAGCTTCTCTGGGCAGCTTTGCTTATTGATACATTATTCTCTAACACTTGTTCTTATTGCGTCTTTTGCTTCATGTGATACCACTAATCTTGACGTTTATCATTTTATGAGAATTTCGTTAATCCATTTTGTAATTTCATCATTTGAGATTGTTATAACTGGAAATCAATGTCATTTGTTCATTGTGATTTCTGCCTTCACTATTCCATTCCCATTGCTATAAATAGGATAAACCTAGTACTAGCCTGCAACAGAAGCTGTGCAAAGCAAATTTTGAATTCAAGCAATTGGCTTGGGTTTCAGTTCAACCATGCCACTTTTTACTAAGATAGGAATTAAAGGTTGGAAAATGTGAGGAAGATAAAGAGAAATAAAGTGAGGCAAGTGCATTATGAGAAGGTTGGAGTCGAGTGGAGGGGAGTGGAGAGGCCCGAAGATGGACATGAGCTGGGCATGGGTGAGTAGAAGCAGAGCTGGTTTCACCTGGATTCATCTGATTCAAGAAAAAAGCTCATTCCTATCACCCGGCCAGCAAGCCTCAAGAAGCTCTAACTGCTTGGAATTTAAGGGTTTTGACCTGATAGTGGTTTGATCATGGTGAAATCGAAGACTTTGCTGCAATTTAATTGTTTGGTAACTTTGATTGAATGCAACAAAAAAGCAACTAAATCGACTAATTTTCCCTCTTCAAGTTTTTTCTTACATACAAACACAAAATAGTGTCTTGTAGACCTGACGATTTGGGTTCACTAGTCGGGTTCAAGTCGAATCAAACTTATAGTATTATATTAAATGTGTCAATTTTGAATCCGACCCGTTTATTAAACGGGTCAAATTTTTGAATTCGAATCCAACTCGATTTTTAAACGGATAACTTGATCCGACCCGAATTGAGCCATTTATTACATGGGTCGGGTTTGGGTTATGACCCAATTTGACCTGAATTGACCTATTTAATTGAGTCATAATTTGATTTGACTTGAATTGATTTAATTTACTCAAATTAATTCAAATTGATCCAAATTGATTTAGATCGATCCGATATGTTTAATTAATATTAATAATTTTAACATATTTGAAATAATTAAAATAATAATATTAGTAAAAATTAATTACAATAAAAAAATACTTAATTTATAAATAATAATTTTAAAAAATACTAAAAAATATTGTAAAATAAAATATTAAATAATTTTAATTAGCTTAATTAGTAAATGGTTCGACCTAACTCATTTATGACTCGACAAATAAACGGGTGATGTGAGTTGATCTAATTAGGATCCGAAAAATTCGGATCATAGTCGGGTCAACCCGATTACGATCTGAATCCGATTATAATAAATTCGAATTTGCTTAATTTGGACCAGGTTTAAGTTAGATTAACGGGTCAGATCATATATTGACAGGTTTAGTGGCTTGATTACCTTTAAAATTGCCATTGGTGTTGGATATGTTTAAAATTGTCATTCTTGTTGTCTAACACTGTTGACATCTTTCTGTTTTATGTTGCAGTATTAAAACTATCCTATTGATATACAAAAAATGGCATCCTATGGTGTCAGTCATGTACACCTTGGAGCGCTGGCCCTGTCTTATGAAGCAGCCATGGAGGCACTTTCTTCTCTAATAAGTGGTCGGAAGCGTGGTGATGGATCAAAGAGAGGTGAAAAATATGAGTTGATGTTCAAGTATCTTAAGGTAATATAGGTCCAGGTGCAAGTTACTCAGTTGTTTATATATTTCTTTTGTAAACTACATTTTCATGATTTTCTGTTTTTTACCATCCTCTGAAAATTGTTTTTATGGACTTTTCTGAATCTTTTTAGTATTAACTCTTATGATTGAGTTATATAGTAATTCGTAAGGATAAACACCTTTCAAAAGATGAATTTTGACAATTCTTCAATGTTAAGAATCCATTTCCTTCCATCTTGTTTATTGCAAATTTCCAGTGATGTGCTCACATGACTCTTTTAACATGCTTGCTCCAATGAAATATGGAAGTTTTTAAGGCACTATTGATAAAGTATAATTATATTTTGGTTTGAGATAGTACATCATATCATTCCTCTGAAGTAGCACATATAATGAACGATGTTCTCTCCTGGAGCAAGCACTACCTTCTTGGAGGTTGACTGCAGTTGAATATTTCACAAGCAGATCTGATGGTTCAAATTATTTGGTTCACATCCCATATGTTTTCTAATTCATTTCAAAGTGAACATTTCACAATCATTATTGCATCTATAGCTTACCTCATACTTCTAAACCAGTTTGATAAGGAATTCTTGTAACTTCCATCACCTTAGACCCTGTGTGGGTGGAGAATCTTTGCTGCACTCAATACTCTAGAAGAGTTAGTGTCACCCAGGCCTTCTACGTAAACAACGGACCATAATTATTTTTTTTTTACTTGATGTGTTCTTACATATTGGAAATTAAGCTCATAATTTAGTTAGCCACATCCTTTTTTGCTGCATGAATTTGTGGCTTTCTATATTCCCTCTGAACATAGTTATTTTGTTATGTTTGCAGATCAGCATGTTTTCTTGTATGTGTTGGAACTAAACCCTCTTATGATTTTATTATATTCGATTAACTGCTATTTGAAAGTATCATTTATTATGGGTAAAAGGCATTTGCTCAATGGTTACAGGTATTAGGTTTGGAGGATAAGATAGATGGGCTTAAGATTATCCACGTTGCTGGAACTAAAGGAAAGGTAGCAGCCACCATTCGTTGAAAATTCTTACATAATACCAGTTGTTTCACAAGTCATTCTGTATAGTTAGTGGTGCAGCAAACCACATGGCTGGTTTAATTCCTGCAGTTGTAATACACTTGCTATCGTATCTATTTACTAACAGAAATAGATTGCTGTCAGATCTTCTGGACTTGTTTGGGTTAGTAGAATTGAAGTTTGTACGAGTGCATGTGATTAAATCTGGCTTCATGACATCCGATGTGCTGTTTTGGCATATGTTTTTTTCTCTCTCTGTGTGTGTGAGTTTGATGTATAACATTGTTGCAAAAGAGGAAAGAAATGCTGAGGTTAAAAGTCATCCATCCATAGTTTTTGGCTAAGCATAGAGTTTGTTTCTTTTTTGTGTAAACTGCTGCTATCTGCAAACTGGTCCTGTTAAACCAGGACTATCTTTCTATAGTCATTGCTGCTTAAACAATGGAACTGTCAGGAGAACTGAAAAATGTGACTTTTTTTTTCTTCAGTTTTTCTCTTGATACTCCTTTCCTGATATCCTACTTAATTAGCAGAATTTTGCTGTTTTCAAACTCAAGCTGTTTCATCCTTCTTTCTTGCTAAATCATGAGTTTTGTCCTCAGCAATCTGTCTCCAGCAAGTTATTTGGGCTGCCAATTAAAAGCAACAACTATTAGCTTAACCAACACTTGAGTGATTACTATAAAAGCAATTGACTGGCATGAGACATGCACACAAGGAAGAAGACTGTGTTGCATATGATTAAGTGACTCACATGAATCTAGTGCCAATTTATGTTAAAAAAGGATGAAAACTAACCCCAGATTTGTGCTTACTCTGTATTCCTTGTTTCACACTTTTAGTCTTCTCCAAGGAAAAATACACATTTTTTGACAGATTAAAGTCATATGTCAAGGCAACTGAAAGGTGGTTGACACAAGGGCAAGATACATGCTACATGTTTGGTTTTCTTTGTATTACACTTGTATTCATTTTTTATTCATGTTCTATGATATTGAATGAAGTGCAAAATTCAGCTAGTAACAATCTTCAGCATATTGAATTTTAAATTGTGGAGTTTTTGATTCTGCATTATGCCACTGCATTGGTTGACTTCAACATTGAACCCTGATTTTGTACATCACAATCTGTAGCATACTTTTGTGGTCTCATTAAATGCAATTTCAGGGTTCAACTTGCACATTTTCAGAGGCTATTTTGCGGGAGTGTGGTCTTCGAACTGGGCTTTTCACATCTCCACACCTAATTGATGTCAGGGAAAGATACCGTATCAATGGGTCAGTTTCCATAACCGTTGACAATTATATATGGACATGAATGATCATTGCTTAACAAATATTAGTTTGAAGTCCTTGCTGAAAAAAAGGGAAAAATTCATGTGTTGCCATTCTAGGAGGGAGCTTGGATGGTGATCCAATTTTTTAGCAGTTGTCCTGTTTCTAACATGTATATCTTTGAATTATGGCTATATGTCATTTTATATTCTGATTTCTAGTCAAGCATAAACTATTTAGCTAGTTAAGTACAAGTGTTGACTTAAAGTGGTCAAAGTGGGTGAAATGGGCTTGAGTTTCATGAATTGAACTGTTTGATTGTATTTGAAATGATTATGAAAGTTAGTGATGACTTCTGTGGAGCTTATGCTTTTAGGGTGTCTAATTTCCGAATAAGATTGGCCCAAACTAATGACTTCAATATAGATGTTATTAAGGTTAAGGTCAAATTCAACATCAAGACTAAAGTACAAAAATATAATATGGTCAAATTTTTGGTATTTAGATGTGATGTAGGACAATTACATACTTTTTACAGTAAAATTAGAGAGTCAATCCAAGTTGAATTTCAACTTCAATTAGGATTCGTCAAGATTCGTAAAGGTACAATTCAAAGACTATATTTCTTAAGATATTCATCCAAATCCAGTAAAGAACTATTTGTTAAAAAGCTAAGATCGATTCCTATAAGTTTCTTATTCACTATTTTAGCTAATTCGGATTTTGTATTGGTCCAAATTAAGATTTATCTATCAGTCCGAGTCAATAACAGTTTTAACCTAATAAGGAATATGATCTAGATATATTTATTTAAGATATGTTAAGTAAAATTCCTAATAGAGTATAAGTCTTATTTTTAATTTAAACCAAGTAGGATTCTAAGTTTATTAGAGGATTATATATACAGTTTAAAATTATAACAAAGGAAAAACTTCTTCTTATCCCTCGTGCCCTCTCCCACTGCATCAAGAGGATTTATCATTATGAAAAGACGTTGATTTTCTCTTTAACTCTCATGCCTTTTTGCCTGTTGTATCAAGTGGTATCAGAGTGACATTATTCTTGATTTTAACTCTATTAATTATAGTTGGTGGCGATAACTTCATAAACAGTGATGTAGGATATTATTAAATTCTAGATTTGATTAAATAAAATTTTCTTATTCCTATTATTAGGAAGTATGCAGTTTTGAAGTATATTGAAAATAAGAACCAAGTTTGTCACTGATGGTTAAAAAGACTCGCGGTCCGACGTTTTGGAGATTATCACATGATATAGATTCTTCAAATCAGCTTTCTGATTTTCATGTATATGAAAACTTTTTCGATTAGGCAGAACAACTTGAAAACTTTTTCAGACGTCTAAAGGTTCCTGAAATAATGAATATTAAAATTGTTCAATTATAATTTAAGAGATAAGTTTCATCATAGTGGTAGTAACTTCAACAGCAACATGTAAAATAAATGATGTAGGACACTCAAAGAAAGTTCAGAAATATCAAAAGAAGCTAATTCAGAAGTCAAGGGGTCATGACAAATGATTTGATTCACTTTTTTATTTAAATTTAGGATTTACCTTACTTAATACCTTTATATGTTTAAATTCTCTTTATTATGATGTCGTAGGTCTTATTTTCGGATTCCACCAACCCAAGATTAATTTTGGTCTGGATCCTAGTCAGTTTAGGATTTGGGAAGGATGAATTTTTATTTAGGATTTTATTTTCGTAGGTTAACTTATTTAGAATTTCTACCAACCCAATTAATGAGTTCAAACTGAGTTGTATTCAGTTTAAGATTTGGGAAGTCAGAAACTTACTCAAATTGAATTTCTGGTATTTGTATAAATAGGTCTTTAGTCCTATGGACGGGGAAACAACTTTTATTCTCAATAAAGTTCTATTTTAATGAATTTTCTCTCTTCCTTGTGGATTCAAGGAGTTCTTAATAGAGGTAACGGTGTTTTCCTTATCTACCACGCTTATTACTACGTCAAGTGGTATCAGAGCGGGACTCTTCTTACTTAATGTCTAATGACGACGTAACCAGCAGCAACCCTAGGGACGGTGCTCCTGTGGGTAATCACATCAGCCGTGAGTATTTTGATTCGATCATGGAGGCAATCCAAAACTCATTTGTAATGTTGTTGCCGAGGATGGATCAACTTGAAGACCTGAATCAACCATGTCGACGGATCGATGAAGTGACTCGCGATCCAATTGGTCGAGGAAAGGCTTCGCAAGTGAATCCAAAGGGTTTACAAATCCTTGAAAACTCCAGCGATGAAGAAATTAAAGACATCCTTCATCAACCAGTTTCTGAGCATGATAGACGTCATGATTTTCGCTTGAAGATTGATCTTCCATCTTCAATGACCAACTTCAGATCGAAGATTTTCTCGATTGGCTTGCTGAAGTGGAACGGTTTTTTGACTAGATGGAGATTCCAAATTCGAAAAAAGTAAAGCTTTTTGCTTACCGACTAAAGGGGGGTGCATCAGTATGGTGGGAACTCATCCAGTTGGAAAGGACACGCTAAAATAAAGTTCCAATTCGAGCATGACACGGATGAAGGCTCTTCTCGAAAAGCAATTCCTTTTCATAGATTATGAGCAGGTACTCTTTCAGTAATATTAAAATTGTCGACAGGGTAATCGCAGTGTGAAAGCATATGTGGAGGAGTTTTATCGCCTATCAACACGTAATAATCTAATAGAGACTGAATCTCATTAAGTGACAAGATTCATCGGTGGGCTACGCACAACCATTCAAGATAGGATTTCTTTGTAACCTATTTGGACTGTTAATGAAGCTGTGAGGAGTGAAACTCGTGTGGAGTCCTAATTGGAGTGACCTGTCATCAGAAATCAGGTGGGGAGAACCATTGGTGAGAATTCAAAAAGAGCACAATCTATTCCTAATAGAGGTGCAGTTACACAATCTCCTCGACCTTCCACACAAGTGAGTCTTGAAGTTAGACCTATAAGGTAATCAGGAAATGCCACATCAGTAAAGAACTCAAGTTCAAATATTGATTTAAAGTGCTATCGTTGTGGAAAATTTGGATATTGTTCTAATGTTTGTCTAGCACGACAACTTGTGAACTTGGCTATTGAAGATAATTTTGTTGTTGACAATTTACATGACTCAAAAGATGATGACCTAACTTGTGATCAAGAAAACTATGAAGATGGAATATTCGAGAAGCCTGATAGTGAAAGGTCATTTTTAGTAGTTCGGAATCTGATGTACATCCCAAAATAAGAAAAAAACCTACAACGTCACAATATCTTCCACACTCGATGCACAGTAAGTGGCAAGATCTGTGACATGATTGTTGATGGGGAAAACAGTGGAAACATCATCTTTAAGACTATAGTTGACAAGGTTCAATTGAAAACGGAATCACATCCCTCTCCTTACAAGATCGGCTGGATTAAAAAGGTTGGTGCAACTAAGGTAACTGAACGGTGTCAAATTTGTTTTTTCATTAGAAAATTTTACAAGGATAAGGTAATCTGTGATGTTGTGGAGATGGATGCATGTCATATTCTTCTTGGCAGATCTTGACAATTTGATAGAGATTTTACACATTGTGGGCGAGACAATCGCTACATCTTCTTCGAAGATGGAAAGAAAATTATCCTTACCCCCATTGGCGAAAAACGTCGACCCAAAAGTTTACAAGAGGAGGGTCATTCTTTCCTGATTGTGCAAAATTTTATAAATGAGGCTAAAAAGATAGCTCAAATATTTGTTGTGATTGAGAAAGGAATGGAGACAATGCCCATTAAAGTTCCAAAAGGCTTACAACCCTTATTAGATGAATATAAGGAAATCATGCCTGATGATTTTCTTGATGAACTACTCTCAATGAGGGATATTCAGCACCACATTGACATTGTTCCTGGAGCGAGTTTACCAAATCTGTCCAATTACAGAATGAGTCCAAAAGAGTCACAAATTTAAGGAGTTCTTAATAGAGACAACGGTATTTTCTTCGTCTACCACGCTTGTTGCTACGTTAAGAAAGTCATCAAAAACTCTAAATATAATTAGAGATGAGATACCTTTTAGAAAAAAATTTCGTACAAGAGAATTACTTTATTCATTATGAGGATGTACGCACCAAATGAAACACGAGATTCAAAAAAGGATAAAATTCAATCTAGGTTTTCAAAAATTTCAAAAGAAAATCACAAATTTTGAGATAAATCATTCAAAGGTTAGTGTTGTCATGAATTTTAGTACAATTTCTTTCTATACTAAATCTTGTTCTTTTATAATAATGAATGCCAAAAAAGAAGATGATAATGGAAAACGAATTTTAAATACCTTTTCTGTGGATGAAGTAAGTCTAAATGAGGATTTGTACATGCCTATTAACAGTTTTTAAGAAAATTTCAGTTTATAGAAAAAGTCACCTTCACATATTAAGAATTTCAATGAAAATTGCAAAGTTATGAGTAAGACAAATTACAATATTATCTTTGGAGAGAATTAATTATTTTATCCAAAATTTACTAGTGAAGATGTGAAAATGTCACAAAATTTTTTACCACTTAATGACAATAAAATAATATCTGATTCTAGTTATTGTTTGTCATACCCAAAACTTTATTATAATTACTCGATATGCAGAATTGAATGAAAAAACCTACAAATCATCAAGACTAATTTTAGGAGTTGAGTAAAAGTACAATGATCGATTAATAGTAGAGACAAATAAATTGAGGTATTGTGATGTAGGACACTCAAAGGAAGTTCAAGAATATCAAAAGAAGCTAATTCAGAAGTCAAGGGGCCATGACAAATGATTTGATTCACTCTTCTATTTAAACTTAGGATTTACCTTACTTAGTACCTTTCTATGTTTAAAATTCTCTTTATTATGATGTTTTAGGTCTTATTCTCGGATTCCACCAACCCAAGACCAATTTTGGACTGAATCCTATTCAGTTTAGGACTTGGGAAGGATGAATCTTTATTTAGGATTTTATTTTCGTAGGTTAACTTATTTAGAACTTCTACCAACCCAATTAATGTGTTTAAACTGAGTTATATTCAGTTTAGGACTTGGGAAGCCAGAAACTTACTCAAATTGGATTTCTGGTATTTGTATAAATAGGCCTTCAGTCCTTTGGACGGGAGACAACTTTTATTCTCAACAAAGTTCTACTTTAGTGAATTTTCTCTCTTCCTTGTGGATTCAAGGAGTTCTTAACAGAGGCAACGGTGTTTTCCTTGTCTACCACGCTTGTTGCTACGTCAAGTGGTTTCAGAGCGAGGCTCTCCTTGCTTAATGTCTAACGACGACGCAACCAGCAGCAACCCTAGGGACGGTGCTCCTGTGGGTAATCACATCAACCGTGAGTATTTTGATTCGACCATGGAGGCAATCCAAAACTCACTTGCAAGGTTAATGCTGAGGATGGATCAACTTGAAGGCCTGAATCAACCACGTCAACGGATCGATGAAGTGACTCGCGATCCAATTGGTCGAGAAAAGGCTCCGCAAGTGAACCCAAAGGGTTTACAAATCCTTGAAAATTCCAGCGATGAAGAAGTTGAAGACATCATTCACCGACCAGTTTCTGAGCATGATAGACGTCATGATTTTCGCTTGAAGATTGATCTCCCATCTTTCAATGGCCAACTTCAGATCGAAGATTTTCTCGATTGGCTTGCTGAAGTGGAACGGTTCTTCGACTACATGGAGATTCCAGATTCGAAGAAAGTGAAGCTTGTTGCTTACCGACTCAAGGGGGGTGCATCAGCATGGTGGGAACGCATCCAGTTGGAAAGGATACGCCAAAATAAAGCTTCAATTCAAGCATGGCCACGGATGAAGGCTCTTCTCGAAAAGCAATTCCTTCCCATAGATTATGACCAGGTACTCTTTCAGCAATATCAAAATTGTCGACAGGGTAATCGCAGTGTGAAGGCATATGCTGAGGAGTTCTATCGCCTATCAGCATGAAATAATCTAATAGAGACTGAATCTCATCAAGTGGCAAGATTCATCGGTGGGCTACGCACAACCATCCAAGATAGGATTTCTTTACAACCTATTTGGACGGTTAATGAGGCTGTGAGGAGTGCAACTCGTGTGGAGTCCCAATTGGAGCGACCTGTCATCAGAAATCAGGTGGGGAGAACCATTGGTGAGAATTCAAAAGGAGCACAATCTATTCCTAATGGAGGTGCAGCTACACAACCTTCTCGACCTCCCACACAAGTGAGTCTTGAAGCTAGACCTACAAGGCCATCAGGAAATGCCACATCAGCAAAAAAACCAAGTTCAAATCCTGATCTAAAGTGCTATCGTTGTGGAAGATTTGGACATCGTTCTAATGTTTGTCCAGCACGACAACCTGTGAACTTGGCTATTGAAGATAATTTTGTTGCTGACAATTTACATGACTCAAAAGATGATGACCTAGCTTGTGATCAAGAAAACTATGAAGATGGAATATTCGAGGAGCTGATGGTGAAAGGTCATCTTTAGTAGTTCGAAATCTGATGTACATCCCAAAGCAAGAGGAAAACCTACAACGTCACAATATCTTTCGCACTCGGTGCACAGTAAATGGCAAGATCTGTGACATGATTATTGATAAAGCAGTGAAAACATCATCTCCAAGACTATGGTTGACAAACTTCAATTGAAGACAGAATCACATCCTTCTCCCTACAAGATCGGCTGGATTAAAAAAGGTTGGTGAAACAAGGAACTGAACGGTGTCAAATTTGTTTTTCCATTGGAAAATTCTACAAGGATGAGGTAACCTGTGATGGTGTGGAGATGAATGCATGCCATATTCTTCTTGGCAGACCTTGCCAATTTGATAGAGATTCTACACATCGGGGCGAGACAATCGCTACATCTTCTTCAAAGATGGAAAGAAAATTATCCTTACCCCCATTGGCGAAGAGCGTCGACCCAAGAGTTTACAAGAGGAGGGTCACTCCTTCCTGATTGTGCAAAATTTTATAAACGAGGCCTTTTCTCGGGGAACTGGGAAAAAAACAAAATCCTGGGGTCGGGTGGGCCGCGGGCCGCAGACGCCTAGGAACAATATCGTGCTGGGTCGGGGGCGTCACATAGTGGTATCAGAGCCACTCCGCACCTCTTGATCGATGTGGGCTAGTTCAGCGAGGACGCTGAACTCTTGAGGGGGGGAGATTGTAAGGCCCGGTGGGGCCAGTAGGCCAGTAGGCAGGCAATGGGCCTGTAACTGGTAGCAGTTGTCTTTAGTCCCACATCGACAAAGTGTTGGAGTTGAGACTGGGCTAAATATGATGACTGCCGTAGACCCGACAACGAGGCCTTTTCCCGGGAAACTGGAAAAAAACAAAATCCTGGGGTCGGGTGGGCCACGGGCCGCAGACGCCCAGGAACAATATCGTGCTGGGTCGGGGGCGTTACATAGGACTGATGTAGGACACTCAAAAGAAGTTCAAGAATATCAAAAGAAGCTAATTCAGAAGTCAAGGGGCCATGACAAATGATTTGATTCACTCTTCTATTTAAACTTAGGATTTACCTTACTTAGTACCTTTCTATGTTTAAAATTCTCTTTATTATGATGTCTTAGGTCTTATTCTCGGATTCCACCAACCCAAGACCAATTTTGGACTGAATCCTATTCAGTTTAGGACTTGGGAAGGATGAATCTTTATTTAGGATTTTATTTTCGTAGGTTAACTTATTTAGAACTTCTACCAACCCAATTAATGGGTTTAAACTGAGTTATATTCAGTTTAGGACTTGGGAAGCCAGAAACTTACTCAAATTGGATTTCTGGTATTTGTATAAATAGGCCTTCAGTCCTATGGACGGGAGACAACTTTTATTCTCAATAAAGTTCTACTTTAGTGAATTTTCTCTCTTCCTTGTGGATTCAAGGAGTTCTTAACAGAGGCAACGGTGTTTTCCTCGTCTACCACGCTTGTTGCTACGTCAAGTGGTATCAGAGCGAGGCTCTCCTTGCTTAATGTCTAACGACGACGCAACCAGCAGCAACCCTAGGGACGGTGCTCCTGTGGGTAATCACATCAACCGTGAGTATTTTGATTCGACCATGGAGGCAATCCAAACCTCACTTGCAAGGTTGATGCTGAGGATGGATCAACTTGAAGGCCTGAATCAACCACGTCAACGGATCGATGAAGTGACTCGCGATCCAATTGGTCGAGGAAAGGCTCCGCAAGTGAATCCAAAGGGTTTACAAATCCTTGAAAATTCCAGCGACGAAGAAGTTGAAGACATCCTTCACCGAACAGTTTCTGAGCATGATAGACCGTCCATGATTTTCGCTGAAGATTGATCTCCCAGCTTTCAATGGCCAACTTCAGATCGAAGATTTTCCGAGGGCTTGCTGAAGTGGACGTGTCGTTCGACTACATGGAGATTCCAGATCGAAGAAATGAACTTGTTGCTTACCGACTCAAGGGGGGTGCATCGGCATGGTGGGAACGCATCCATTGGAAGGACAACGCCAAATAAAGCTCCAATTCGAGCATGGCCACGAATGAAGCTCTTCTCGAAAAGCATTCCTTCCCATAAGATTATGACCAGTTACTGCTTTCACAATATCTAAATTGTCGACAGGGTAATCGTAGTGTGAAGGCATATGCTGAGGAATTATATCGCCTATCAGCACGAAATAATCTAATAGAGACTGAATCTCATCAAGTGGCAAGATTCATCGGTGGGCTACGCACAACCATCCAAGATAGGATTTCTTTACAACCTATTTGGACGGTTAATGAGGCTGTGAGGAGTGCAACTCGTGTGGAGTCCCAATTGGAGCGACCTGTCATCAGAAATCAGGTGGGAGAACCATTGGTGAGAATTCAAAAGGAGCACAATCTATTCCTAATGGAGGTGCAGCTACACAACCTTCTCGACCTCCCACACAAGTGAGTCTTGAAGCTAGACCTACAAGGGCATCAGGAAATGCCACATCAGCAAAGAATCCAGGTTCAAATCCTGATCTAAAGTGCTATCGTTGTGGAAGATTTGGACATCGATCTAATGTTTGTCCAGCACGACAACCTGTGAACTTGGCTATTGAAGATAATTTTTTGTTGCTGACAAGGTTTACATGACTCAAAAAGTGATGACCTAGCTTGTGATCGAAGAAAACGATGAGATGGAAATATTCGAGAGCCTGATGGTGAAAGGGGCAGCTTTAGTATTCGAAACTGATGTACATCCCAAAACAAGAGGAAAACCTACAACGTCACAATATCTTTCGCACTCGATGCACAGTAAATGGCAAGATCTGTGACATGATTATTGATGGAGGAAGCAGTGAAAACATCATCTCCAAGACTATGGTTGACAAGCTTCAATTGAAGACAGAATCACATCCGTCTCCCTACAAGATCGGTTGGATTAAAAAGGTTGGTGAAACCAAGGTAAATGAACGGTGTCAAATTTGTTTTTCCATTGGAAAATTCTACAAGGATGAGGTAACCTGTGATGTTGTGGAGATGAATGCATGCCCTATTCTTCTTGGCAGACCTTGGCAATTTGATAGGGATTCTACACATCGTGGGCGAGACAATCGCTACATCTTCTTCAAAGATGGAAAGAAAATTATCCTTACCCCCATTGGCGAAGAGCGTCGACCCAAGAGTTTACAAGAGGAGGGTCACTCCTTCCTGATTGTGCAAAATTTTATAACGAGGCTAAAGAGACATCCCAATATTTGTTGTGATTGAGAAAGGAATGGGACAAATTGGCCCACTGAATCTCAAAAGGCTTGCACCCTTCCCTAGATGAAGGTCAGGAAGCATGCCGATGATCTTCCCAATGAACTACCGCCGCTGAAGATATTCACACCACTTGACCTTGTTTTCCTAGGAGCGAGTTTTACCAAATTTATACCAAGCTGCCCCAACTACAGATGAGTCCAGAAGATTTCACAATTTTTACAAGACAGTTGAAGAGTTTGAATCAGAAGGACATGGTCAGAGTCAGCATAGCCCAGTGTGCATTTCCAACCAATTATTGACACCTAGAAAGATGAAGTTGGCGGGATGGGTGTAGATTCGACTATCAACCGAATCACGGTAAAGTATAGATTCCCAATTCCTCAAGTTAGAGGAAATGTTGGTAACATGTTGGGAAGGTTCAAGGTGTATCTTTCGCCACAATAGATTTGAGGAGTGGATACCATCAAATCAGAATTAGACCCGTGATGAATGGAAAACTACTTTCAAAACAAAAGAAGGACTTTATGAGTGGCTTGTTATGCCTTTTGGACTCTCAAATGCACCAAGTACCTTCATGCGATTGATGAATCAGGTACTCAAACCTTTCATTGGTCATTTTGTTGTTGTTTACTTGGATGATATCCTGGTGTACAGTCATAATGAAGAAGAACATAAAAGGCATCTAACAGAAGTACTTACTGTGCTGAAGAAGGAGAAGTTGTACATCAACTCAAAGAAATGCCATTTTAGGATGACCCACTTGGTTGTTCTTGGGTTTCGTTGTAAGTGCGCAGGCATGTCAGTTGATGACGAAAAGGTTTAAAAGCATTAGGAATGGCCTCTACCCAGAGTGTATCAGAAGTTAGAAGCTTCCATGGTCTGGCGACATTCTATCGGAGGTTTGTCAAAAACTTTAGTTCCATTATGGCACCAATAACTGAATGTTTGAAGCACCGCAAGTTCTCCTGGACTCAAGAAGCTAATAGATGCTTCGAGTTGATGAAGGAGAAGTTATCTACTGCACCTATTTTGGCATTACCTAGCTTCGAGAAGTTATTTGAGGTAGATTGTGATGCTTCGTACATAGGCATTGGAGCCGTTCTATCCCAGGAAGGAAGACCAGTAGCTTTCTATAGTGAAACGTTGAGTGAAGCTCGAAAGAAGTGGTCAACATATGAGCTGGAATTTTATGCTGTTGTACAAGCAGTTCGTCATGGAAAGCACTATTAATTCAACGAGAGTTCAGTTCTCATACTGACCAACCCAAAGCTTTGATTGAACTTCATTGATAGCCAAAAGGACTTGAATCGCATGCATGGTCGATGGTCGTCATTCTTACAGCAATACACCTATGTTTTGAAACAAAAATCTGGACAAAAAAATAAGGTGGCAGATGCTTTGAGCCGTAGGGCAGCCTTGATGGTAACTATAAGCAACGAAGTTGAAGGGTTTGATTATTTGAAGGAATTGTTTGCTGAGGATGAAGATTTTAAAGAGGGGTATAGAAAGTGTCAAGCAGGACAAAGAAGTGATTTCTATCTCCATGAAGGCTTTCTCTTTAAGGGTTCTCGTCTTTGCATTCCAAGGTGCTCCTTGAGAGAAAAGGTGGTGAAAGAGTTGCATAGCAGTGGCTTAGCAGGACATCTTGGGCCGTCGACAAGAGCATGCACTAGTTGAAGAGCGCTACTACTGGCCACAACTTAAAATGGATGTTGGTCGCTTTGTACAAAGATGCTATGTATGCCAAACAGCCAAAGGAAGCTCTCAAAACACTGGCCTTTATACCCCATTGCCTGTGCCAAATGCCCCATGGGAGGATCTATCGATGGATTTTGTTTTGGGCCTCCCCAGGACTCAACGAGGCTTAGATTCAGTATTTGTTATTGTCGACAGATTTTCCAAGATGGCACATTTCATTCCATGTAAGAAAATAGCAGATGCAACAAGGGTAGCTAATCTATTCTTTCAAGAGATTGTAAGGCTACATAGAGTGCCAAAGACTATCACTTCTGATCGTGACACAAAATTTCTAAGTCACTTTTGGAAGACATTGTGGAAGCGATTTGATACGTCTCTACAATTTAGTAGTGCTTATCATCCACAAACAGATGGACAAACTGACGTGGTGAATCGAACACTTGTAAACATCATTCGGTGTCTTGCAAGAGACAAACCAAAGCAGTGGGACTATGCCCTCGCACAAGCTGAATTTGCTTTCAATAACATGAAGAACAGGTCCACGGGAAAATCGCCATTTGAAATTGTCAATGGAAGAACACCAAAACACCCGCTGGATTTGGGGGTGTTGCCCAAATTACCAGGCACAAGCATAGCTGCAGACAATATGGCAGAGAGAATTATTGAAGTGCATACTGAGGTAAAGAAGAAATTAGAAGAATCCAATGCCAAATACAAAATTAAAGCGGACATTCATAAGCGTTCAAAAGAGTTTCAAGAAGGAGATCTGGTGATGGTGCACTTGAGGAAGGAACGGTTTCCAGCTGGAACTTACAACAAACGGAAACAGAAGAAAATTGGGCCACTGAAGATACTGAGAAAGATAAACAACAATGCCTATGTCATCGACCTCCCGAAGGATTTGGGGATCTCAAACACTTTTAATATTCAAGATTTGTTTGACTACTATGCACCTGAGGACTGCACATTACGACAAAGTAACTCGATGACGAGTTCTTTACAAGAAGGGGACACTGATGTAGGACACTCAAAGGAAGTTCAAGAATATCAAAAGAAGCTAATTCAGAAGTCAAGGGGCCATGACAAATGATTTGATTCACTCTTCTATTTAAACTTAGGATTTACCTTACTTAGTACCTTTCTATGTTTTAAACCTCTCTTTATTATGACTGTCTTAGGTCTTATCTCCGGGGATTCACCAACCAAGACCAATTTTGGATGAATCCCTATTAGTTTCAGGGACTTGGGAGGATGACTCTTTATTATTTCGTATTTTATTTCGTAGGTTAACTTTATTTAGAACTTCTTACCACCAATTCATGGGTTGTTTAAAACTTGAGTTCTATGCAGTTTAGGACTTGGAAAGCCAGAAACTTACTCAAATTGGATTTCTGGTATTTGTATAAATAGGCCTTCAGTCCTATGGACGGGGGACAACTTTTATTCTCAATAAAGTTCTACTTTAGTGAATTTTCTCTCTTCCTTGTGGATTCAAGGCGTTCTTAACAGAGGCAACGGTGTTTTCCTCGTCTACCACGCTTGTTGCTACGTCAGTTACTGTGCATAGGATGGTGATCCCTGTACATAGGGCGGTGTTCACTGTAGAACACTGTACATAAGGGTGGTGCGCACTGTAGCAGTACACTGTACACTATAGCAAGTACACTGTAGTACTGTAGCGCACTGTAGCAGTATGACGTAAGCGCTGAGCTCATCAGCTCAACCCACCCTCTATATAAAGGGGGCGGCAGTTCCATTGTAAGTATGTAATAAAAGAGATCCTGAGATCCATTAAGAGCAATAAGAATCCAAAGTTCTTCTATATCTCTTCTTATTTCTTGTTGTTCTCCACTTGAAATCCCCAAAAGGCGCTAAAATCCACATAAGGATCGCCGGGATCACCCATACGGGCGGTGGTTGATGACATGGTATCAGAGCTTGTCAAAGATATGGCAGCGTAAACACCTTAGAGGTCAAGGTGCTAAGAGTATAAGGTAAGGGTTCGTTCTTACCATTTTCTGTCCTGTATTACCGTGTTAAGACTTGGGTGGAGTTCATCAATTACGAATTGTCGTCCTTCATGGTATTATGCGGATTAGGTCGTGACTTAACTGAGAATAAGAACAGGCCCTAACTTGGCAGTTGAAGCAGGAGGCCTGTTGTAAGCCCAAGGGCACGCCTGTGTGATTTCAGTATAGTCTTTACCTAATCTGGAACTTACCTCTAGGATGGCTTTGGTAATTATGAATTAAGCTTATATGTCTGACGCATGGGAAAAATCTATTCAGGAATGGTATGAGCATTTCCGAACCTCTAGTCTCGAATACCTTGACCTTGCTTTAACATCTAAAGTTACAACAAATCAGCTAGCACATAATCTTACTGTAATCTACGACAAAACTTGTCTGTCATCAAAAGTGCACTTAAAAAACTTTAAACAAGTACTTGAACTGTGCTAGAACATTACAAGAGAGGTCTCAGGACTAAAAGACTCTGCTTCTTCTTCTGCTTCTGCTTCTCCTTCTCCTTCTTCATCTCTTTTCCTTCCTCTTCTCCTTCCTTTACTCCTTCCTCTTTTCCTTCTCCTTCATCTTCACCTTCTTCTTATTCTTCCCCTTCTCCTTCTTCTTCTCCATCACCTTCTTCTTATGCTTCTCCTTCTCCTTCTCCTTCTTCTTCTTTTCCTTCTCCTTCTCCTTCTTCTGCTTCTTTTTCTGCATCTGCTTCTCCTTCTCCTTCTCCTTCAACTTCTGTTTCTCCTTCTCCTTTCGCTTCTCCTTCTCCTTGTCCTTCTCCTTGTCCTTCTCCTTCTTCTTCTCCTTCTCTTTCTTCTTCTTCTTCTACTTCACCTTCTGCTTCTTCTTCTTCTTCTGCTTCTTTTGCTTCTTCTTCTCCTTCTACTTCTCCTTTTTCTTCTCCTTCCCCTTCTCCTGCTGCTTCCCCTTCTCCTTCTACTTCTCCTTCTCCGTCTCCTTCTCCTTCTGCTTCTCCTTCTCCTTCTTCTTTTTTCGCTTCTCCTTCTACTTTTGCTTCTTATTATGCTTCTTCTTCTCCTTTTCCTTCTCCATCTCCTTCTCCTTCTCTTTCTACTTTTGCTTCTCCTTGTCCTTCTCCTTCTCCATCTCCTTCTCCTTCTCTTTCTCCTTCTCCTTCTCCTTCTCCTACTCCTTCTCCATCTCCTACTACTTCTCCTTCTCCTTCTGCTACTGCTTCTCCTTCTACTTGTCCTTTTCCTTCTCCTTCTCCTTCTCCTTCTGCTTTGCCTTCTCCTTCTCATTCTCCTTCTCATTCTCCTTCTCCTTTTGCTTCTCCTTCTCCTTCTTCTTCTTCTGCTTCTCCTTCTACTTCTGCTTCTTCTTTTTGTTTTGCCTCTTCTTCTGCTTCTTCTTCTCCTTCTGCTTCTGCTTCTCCTTCTCCTTTTGCTTTTGCTTCTCCTTATCCTTCTCCTTCTTCTTCTCCTTCTTCTTCTACTTCTCATTGTCCTTCTTCTTCTCCTTCTTCTTCTCCTTCTTCTTCTACTTCTCCTTCTCCTTCTTCTTCTCCTTCTCCATCTTCTTCTTCTGCTTCTCCTTCCTCTTCTCCTTCTCCTTCTCCTTCTCCTTCTACTTCTGCTTCTCCTTCTCCTTCTCCATCTCCTTCTCCATCTCCTTACTTCTCCATCTCCATATCCTACTTCTTCTACTTCACCTTCTCCTTCTCCTTTTGCTTCTCCTTCTGCTTCTCCTTCTCCTTCTGCTTCTGTTTCTTCTTCTTCCTCCTCTTCTCCTTCTGCTTCTTCTTCTCGTTCTCCTTCTGCTTCTTCTTCTCGTTCTCCTTCTCCTTCTACTTCTCCTTCTCCTTTTGCTTCTCCTTCTGCAACCTTCTCATTTTGCTTCTCCTTCTCGTTCTGCTTCTCCTTCTTCTTCTCCTTCTAGTTCTACTTCTCCTTCTTCTTCTCCTTCTCGTTCTGCTTCTCCTCTTCTTCTACTCCTTCATTTCCTTCTGCTTCTACTTCTCCTTTTCCTTCTGCTTCTCCTTCTCCTTCTTCTTCTCCCTCTTCTTCTCTTTCTCCTTCTTCTTCTCCCACCTCTTCTCCTTCTCCTTCTTCTTCTTTTGCTTCCCTTTTACTTCTTCATCTTCTACGACTTCTTCTTTTGCTTCTTCTTCTCCCTCTCCTTATCCTTCTCCTTTTCCTTCTCCTTCTCCATCTCCTTTTCCTTGTCTCCTTCTTCTTCTCCTTCCCCTTCTCCTTAACCTTATCCTTCTCCTTATTCTTCTCCTTCGCTTCTCCTTCTCCTTCTCCATCTCCTTCTACTTCTCCTTATCCTTCTCCTTCTGCTTCTCCTTCTCCTTCAGCTTCTCCTTCTTCTTCTCCTTCTGCTTCTCCTTCTCCTTCTTCTTCTTCTGCTTCTCCTTCTACTTCTTCTTCTTCTTCTTGTTCTACTTCTTCTTCTGCGTCTTCTTCTCCTTCTTCTCCTTCTCCTTCTCCTTCTTCTTCTCCATCTCCTTCTTCTTCTTTTGCTTCTCGTTCTACTTCTTCATCTCCTTCTCCTTCTCCTTCTGCTTCTCCATCACCATCTTCTTCTCCTTCTCCTTCTCCTTTCGCTTCTCCTTCTGCTTCTCCTTTTCCTTCTTCTTCTTCTTCTCCTTCTCCTTCTCCTTCTTCTTCAACTTCTTCTTCTCATTCTCCTTCTCCTTCTGGTTCTCCTTCTCATTCTTCTTCTCCATCTCCTCTTTTTCTCCTCCTTCTGCTTCTCCTTCCCGTTCTGCTTCTTCCTTATTGTTCTGCTTCTCCATCTTCTTCTCCTTCTAGTTCTACTTCTCCATCTTTTTTTCCTTCCCGTTCCGCTTCTCCTCCTTCTTATCCTTCTTCTTCTCCTTCTTCTTCTACTTCTCATTCTCCTTCTGCTTCTCCTTCTTCATCTCCTTCTGCTTCTCCTTCTCCTTCTTCTTCATCTCCTTCTGCTTCTCCTTCCCCTTCTTCTTCTTCTTCTTCTTCTGCTTCTCCTTCTCCATCTTCTTCTACTTCTCCTTCTTCTTCTCCATCTCCTTCTCCTTCCCCTTCTCCTTCTCCTTCTGCTTCTACTTCCCCTTCTGCTTCTCCTTCTACTTGTCCTTCTCCTTCTTCTTCTTCTGCTTCTCCTTCTCATTCTGCTTCACCTTCTTCGTCTCCTTTTTCTTCTCCATCTGCTTCTCCTTCTCCTTCTCCTTCTCCTTCTCCTTTCACTTCTCCTTCTCCTTCCTCTTCTCCTTCTCCTTCTGGTTCTGCTACTTCTTCTCCTTGTTCTTCTACTTCCCCTTCATCTTCTCCTTCTCTTTCTCCTTCTCCTTCTCATATTCTCCGTCTTCTTCTTCTATTTCTCCATTTGCTTGTTCTTCTTCTTCTCCTCCATCTACTTCTTTTTCGGCTTCTTCTTCTACTTCTCCATCCTCTTCTGCTTCTCCTTCTCCTTCTGCTTCTCCTTCTTGATCTCATTCTGTTTGTCCTTCTTCTTCTGCTTCAAGTTCTATTCTCCATCTCCTTCTCCTTCTGCTTCTCCTTCTCCTTCTCCTTCTGCCTCTGCTTCTTCTTCTCCTTTTGCTTCTCCTTCTCCTTCTTCTTCTCTTTCTCCTTCCTCTTCTCCTTCCTTTACTCCTTCCTCTTCTCCTTCTCCTTCTTCTTCACCTTCTTCTTCATCTTCCCCTTCTCCTTCTTCTTCACCTTCTTCTTCTTCTTCCCTTTCTCCTTCTTCTACTTCTGCTTCTCCTTCTCTTTCTCCTTCTTCTTCTTCTGCTTCTCCTTCTCCTTCTCCTTCTTCTTCTTCTGCTTCTCCTTCTCCTTCTCCTTCTTCTTCTTCTGCTTCTCCTTCTTCTTTTTTTGCTTCTTCTTCTCCTTCTCCTTCTGCTTCTACTTCTCCTTCTCCTTCTCCTTCTCCTTCTCCTTCTTCTTCTCCTTCTCCTTCTCCTTCTCCTTCTCCTTCTCCTTCTTCTTCTCCTTGTCCTTCCTCTTCTTTTGCTTTCCCTTCTACTTCTTCTTCTTCTTCTTCTGCTTCTTCTTTTGCTTCTTCTTCTCCTTCTACTTCTCCTTTTCCTTCTCCTTCTCCTTCTCCTTCTGCTTCCCCTTCTGCTTCTCCTTCTCCTTCTTTGTCTCCTTCTCCTCCTTCTTCTTCTACTTCTCCTTCTACTTTTGCTTCTTATTCTGCTTCTTCTTCTCCTTTTCCTTCTCCTTCTCCTTCTCCTCATTCTCCTTCTACTTTTGCTTGTCCTTATCCTTCTCCTTCTTCTCCTCCTCCTTCTCCTTCTCCTTCTCCATCTTCTTCTTCTGCTTCTCCTTCTGCTTCTCCATCTTCTCCTTCTACTTCTCCTTCTCCTTCTCCTTCTGCTTCTCCTTCTCCTTCTCCATCTCCTTCTCCTTCTCCTTCTCCATCTCCATCTCCTACTTATTCTACTTCACCTTCTCCTTCTCCTTCTGCTTCTCCTTCTGCTGCTCCTTCTCCTTCTGCTTCTCCTTCTACTTCTCCTTCTCCTTCTGCTTCTGTTTCTTCTTCTCCTTCTTCTTCTCATTCTTGTTCTCGTCCTCCTTATCCTTCTGCTTCTTTTTCTCATTCTCCTTCTCCTTCTGCTTCTCCTTCTCCTTCTTCCTCTCCATCTCATTCTGTTTCTCCTTCTCCTTCTAGTTCTCCTTCTCCTTCTTCTTCTCCTTCTAGTTCTACTTCTCCATCTCCTTCTCCTTCTCCTTCTTCTTCTCCTTCTCCTTTTGCTTCTCCTTCTTCTTATCCTTTTGCTTCTCCTTCTCCTTCTTATTCTCCTTCTTCTTCTCCTTCTCCTTCAGCTTATACTGCTCCTCCTCCTACTCCTTTTCCTTCCCCTTCTCCTTCTTCTTCTCCTTCTCCTTCTCCATCTACCTCTCCTTCTGCTTCTCCTTTTCCTCCTCCTCCTCCTTCTGCTTCATCTTCTTCTTCTCCTTCTCCTTCTGCTTCTGCTTCTTCTTCTCCGTCTTCTTCTGCTTCTGCTTCTTCTTCTCCTTCCCCGTCTCCTTCTTCTTCTGCTTCATCTTCTCATTCTCCTTCTCCTTCTGCTTCCCATTCTCCTTCTGGTTCTCCTTCTCCATCTTCTTCTCCATCTCCTCTTTTTCTCCTCCTTCTGCTTCTCTTTCTCGTTCTACTTCTTCTTCTTCTCGTTCTCGTTCTGCTTCTCCTTCTTCTTCACCTTCAAGTTCTACTTCTCCATCTTCTTTTCCTTCTCGTTCCGCTTCTCCTTCATCTTCTCCTTCTTCTCTCCTTCTTCTTCTCCTTTTCATGCTCCTTCTGCTTCTCCTTCTCCTTCTGGTCTCCTTCTTCTTCTCCTTCTGCTTCTCCTTCGGCTTCTCCTTCTCCATCTTCTGCTTTTGCTTCTCCCTCTCCTTCTTCTTCTGCTTCTTCCTCTCCTTCTTCTTCTTCTGCTTCTCCTTCTCCTTCTCCATCTCCTTCTCCTTCTACTTCTCCTTCCCATTCTCCTTCTCCATCTCCTTCTCCTTCTCCTTCTGCTTCTCCTTCTTCTTCTCCTTCTGCTTCTCCTTCCCCTTCTTCTTCTTCTGCTTCTCATTCTACTTCTTCCTCTTCTTCTTATCCTGCTTCTTCCTATTATTGTTGTTGTTCCGCTTCTACTTTTGCTTTCCCTTCTCCTTCTCCTTCTCCTTCTACTTCTGCTTCAGCTTCTGCTTCTCCTTCTCCGTCTCCTTCTTCTTCTCCTTCTCCTTCTTCTTCTTCTGCTTCTACTTCTCCTTCTTCTTTTTCTTCTTCTGCTTCTTCTTCTCCCCCTATCTCTCTTTCTCCTTCTCCTTCTCCTTCTCCATTTCTTCTCCATCTCCTCTCCTTTTCCTTCTGCTTTTCCTTCTCCTACTTCTTCACCTTCTCCTTCTCCTTCTCCTTCTTCTTCTCTTTCTCCTTCTTCTCCTTTTGCTTCACCTTCTCCTTCTCCATCTCCTTCTCCTTTTTCTTCTGCTTCTCCTTCTTCGTCTCCATCTCCTTCTCCTTCTCCATCTCCTTCTCCTCCTTCTTCTCCTTCTCCTTCTGCTTCTCCTTCTTCTTCTCCTTCTTCTTGTCCTTCTCCTTCTCCTACTTCTTCTGCTTCTTCTTCTTGTTCTCATTCTCCTTTTGCTTCTCCTTCCCCTTCTACCTCTCAATCTCTTTCTTTTTCTCCTTCTCCTTCTCCTTCTTGTTCTGCTTCTCCTTCTTCTTCTCCTTCTCATTCTGCTTCTCCTTCTTCTTCTCCTTCTCGTTCTGCCTCTCCTTCTTCTTCTTCTTCTTCCCCTTCTGCTTCACCTTATCCTACTCCTTCTGCTTCTCCTTCTCCTTCTTCTTCTCCTTTTGCTTCTCCTTCTCTTTCTACTTCTTCCTCTTCTTTTGGTTTTGCTTCTTCTTCTGCTTCTTCTCCTCCTTCTCCTTCTCATTCTCCTTCTCCTTCTCATTCTGCCTCTCCTTCTTCTTCTTCTTCTTCCCCTTCTGCTTCGCCTTATCCTACTCCTTCTGCTTCTCCTTCTCCTTCTTCTTCTCCTTTTGCTTCTCCTTCTCTTTCTACTTCTTCCTCTTCTTTTGGTTTTGCTTCTTCTTCTGCTTCTTCTCCTCCTTCTCCTTCTCATTCTCCTTCTCCTTCTCATTCTGCCTCTCCTTCTTCTTCTTCTTCTTCCCCTTCTGCTTCGCCTTATCCTACTCCTTCTGCTTCTCCTTCTCCTTCTTCTTCTCCTTTTGCTTCTCCTTCTCTTTCTACTTCTTCCTCTTCTTTTGGTTTTGCTTCTTCTTCTGCTTCTTCTCCTCCTTCTCCTTCTCATTCTCCTTCTCCTTCTCATTCTGCCTCTCCTTCTTCTTCTTCTTCTTCCCCTTCTGCTTCGCCTTATCCTACTCCTTCTGCTTCTCCTTCTCCTTCTTCTTCTCCTTTTGCTTCTCCTTCTCTTTCTACTTCTTCCTCTTCTTTTGGTTTTGCTTCTTCTTCTGCTTCTTCTCCTCCTTCTCCTTCTCATTCTCCTTCTCCTTCTCATTCTGCCTCTCCTTCTTCTTCTTCTTCTTCCCCTTCTGCTTCGCCTTATCCTACTCCTTCTGCTTCTCCTTCTCCTTCTTCTTCTCCTTTTGCTTCTCCTTCTCTTTCTACTTCTTCCTCTTCTTTTGGTTTTGCTTCTTCTTCTGCTTCTTCTCCTCCTTCTCCTTCTCATTCTCCTTCTCCTTCTCATTCTGCCTCTCCTTCTTCTTCTTCTTCTTCCCCTTCTGCTTCGCCTTATCCTACTCCTTCTGCTTCTCCTTCTCCTTCTTCTTCTCCTTTTGCTTCTCCTTCTCTTTCTACTTCTTCCTCTTCTTTTGGTTTTGCTTCTTCTTCTGCTTCTTCTCCTCCTTCTCCTTCTCATTCTCCTTCTCCTTCTCATTCTGCCTCTCCTTCTTCTTCTTCTTCTTCCCCTTCTGCTTCGCCTTATCCTACTCCTTCTGCTTCTCCTTCTCCTTCTTCTTCTCCTTTTGCTTCTCCTTCTCTTTCTACTTCTTCCTCTTCTTTTGGTTTTGCTTCTTCTTCTGCTTCTTCTCCTCCTTCTCCTTCTCATTCTCCTTCTCCTTCTCATTCTGCCTCTCCTTCTTCTTCTTCTTCTTCCCCTTCTGCTTCGCCTTATCCTACTCCTTCTGCTTCTCCTTCTCCTTCTTCTTCTCCTTTTGCTTCTCCTTCTCTTTCTACTTCTTCCTCTTCTTTTGGTTTTGCTTCTTCTTCTGCTTCTTCTCCTCCTTCTCCTTCTCATTCTCCTTCTCCTTCTCATTCTGCCTCTCCTTCTTCTTCTTCTTCTTCCCCTTCTGCTTCGCCTTATCCTACTCCTTCTGCTTCTCCTTCTCCTTCTTCTTCTCCTTTTGCTTCTCCTTCTCCTTCTACTTCTTCCTCTTCTTTTGGTTTTGCTTCTTCTTCTGCTTCTTCTCCTCCTTCTCCTTCTC
>RXID01001616.1:0-11573 GCA_005019695.1 Trichopus zeylanicus subsp. travancoricus | reverse complement strand
GTTGTAGTAGCAGCAGAAGTAGTAGTAGCAGCAGTAGTAGCAGTAGCAGTAGTAGTAGTGATTGTGGCAGTATTAGCAATAGTCCTAGTAGCAGCAGCAGCAGTAGTAGCAGAAGTAGTATCAGCAGTAGTAGTAGCAGCAGCTATAGTAACAGTAGTAGTAGTAATGATAGTAGTAGTATTAGTGGTAGCAGTAGTAGTAGTAGTAGTCGCAGTAGCAACAGTAGTAGACGCAGCAACTGGAGTTGTAGTAGGATTAGTGGTAGCGGCAACAACAGCAGCAGTAGTAGTCCTTGTAGCAATTGGAGTAGCTGCTGTAGTAGTAGCGGCAAGAGTATTACAAGTAGTAGTTGTTGTTGTTGTTGTTGTAGTGGTTGTTGTAGCAGCATAATCAATAGTAGCAGTAATAGCAGTAGTTGCAGTAGCTGTAATAGCAATAATAATAGTAGTTGTTGTAGTAGCAGTCATAGTAGTAGTAACAATAGTCGTAGTAGAAGCAGTAGTAGTAGCGGAAGTTGTAGCTGTCGTAGCATTCACAGTAGTAGTAGTAATAGTGGATGTTGTAGGAGGACTACTAGTAGCAGAATTAGTAGTAGTACGAAAAGAAGTAGTAGTACTAGTAGAAGCAGCAGCAGTAGTAGTCGTAGTAGTATCAGTAGCAGGAGCAAAAACAACAACAGAAGTAATAGTAGAAGTAGTAGTAGTAGTTGACGCAGCAGCAGTAGTACTCGTAGTAGTAGCAGCAACAACAGTAGTATTTGCATAGTAGTAGTAGTTGAATTAGTGTTAGTAGTGGCAGTAGTAGTAGTAGCAGTAGTAGTTGTTGTAGTTGCAGTAGTAGTACGAGTAGTAGAAGCAGTAGTAGCAGTATAAGTTGTAGTAGTAGTAGCAGTAGTAGTAGCTATTGGAGTAGTTGTAGTAGTGGTTGCAGTAGTAGTAGCATTAGTAGTAGTAGTAGCAGTACTATTAGTTGTAGCGGTAGTAGAAGTAGTAAAGTAGTAATAGGAGTAGTAGTAGCAGTATTGGTAGTTGTAGTAGGAGAATTTGTAGTAATTACAGTAGTAGTAGTAATTGCCAAATTAGTAGGAGTAGTAGTAGAAGCAGTAGGAGGAGGAGTAGTAGTCGTAGGAGTAGTAGTAGCATTAATAGTACTAATAGTAGTAGTAGTTGTAGTAGGAGAAGTATTAGGAGTATTAATAGTTGTAGTATTTGTAGTCGTAGTAGTATCAGTAGCAGGAGCAACAACAACAACAGAAGTAATAGTGGAAGTAGTAGTAGTAGTTGACGTTGTAGTATTTGTAGTAGTAGTAGTAGTAGTAGTAGTAGTAGTAGTAGTAGTAGTAGTAGTAGAAGTACTAGTAATAGCAGTATTAGTAGTAGTTGACGTAGTAGTAGTAGTAGTAGTAGTAGCAGCATTAGTAGTTGTAGTATTCGTAGTAGTAGTATTTGTAGTAGTACTAGTAGTAGCAGTAATAGAAGGTACAGTAGTTGTAGTAGTTGTTGTTGTAGTAGTAGTAGTAGGAGGAGGAGTTGTAATAGGATTATTAGTAGTGGTAGTAGTGATTGTAGTATTTGTAATAGTAGCAGTAAGAGTAGTAGTAGTAGCCATAGTAATAGTAGTAGTATTAGCTGTAGCAGCAGTAGTAGTAGCAGCAGTAGTAGTAGCAGTAGTAGTTGCGGCCGTAGTGGCGATAGTTGCAGAAGTAGTAGCAGTAGTAGCAGCAGTGATAGTAGAAGTATTATTAGTACTAGTAGTAGTAGTAGTAGTAGAGCTAGCAGTAGTCGTAGTCGCAGCAACTGTAGTTGTAGTAGCATTAGTAGTAGTGGCAACAACAGCAAAAGTGGTAGTGTTGTAGTAGTAGATATAATGACGGTAGTAGTTGTAGTAGCAGCTATAGTAGCAGTAGCAGTAGTTATTGTTGCAGTAGTTGTAGTTTTAATAGAAGTAGAAGTAGTAGTAGTAGTAGTAGTACGGATAGCAGCAGCAGCAGTAGTAGCAGTAGCAAGAATATTAGTTGTTGTAGTAGCAGCATCAGTAGTAGTTGTTGTTATTGTAGCAGCAAAATAAATAGTAGCAGTTGTAGTAGTAGTTGTAGTAGCCGTAAAAGAAGTAATAATAGTAGTTGTTGTAGTAGTGGTCCTAGTAGTGGTAACCGTAGTAGTAGTAGTAGCGGTTGTAGTAGCGGTAATTGTAGTTGTTGTAGGAGTAGCAGTAGTAGTAGTAATAGTGGATGTAGTAGTAGCACTTCTAGTAGTAGAATTAGTAGTAATACGAAAAGACATAGTAGTAGTAGCAGTAGCAGTAGTTGTTGTAGCAGTAGCAGCAGTAGTAGCATTAGTGATAGTATTTGAAGTTGGATTAGCGGTAGTAGCGGTAGTAGGAGTAGTAGTTGCAGCAGTAGCAGTTGTAGCAACAGTAGTAGCAGTAGTTCCACTAGTAGTTCTAGTGGTAGCAACAGTAGTAGTAGCAGCTGTAGTAGTAGTAGCATCAGTAGCATTACGAGTAGAAGTAGTAGTAGCTAAAAGTAGTAGTAGTTGTTGTTGTTGTAGTAGAAGCTGTAGTAGTACCTGTTGTAGTAGTTGTAGCAGTAGTAGTACCAGAAGTAGTAGTTGTGGTTGTAGTAGTAGTAGTAGTAGTAGTAGCAGTCGTAACAGAAGTAGTTGTTGTAGCAGTCTAAGGTGTAGTAGTAGTTGCAGTTGTTGTAGTAGTAGTAGTAGTAATGGTGGTGGTGGTAGTAGTAGTAGTAGTAATAGTATTAGCAGTAGTAGTGACAGTAGTACTAGTAGTAGTAGCAGCCGCAACAGTAGCAAGAATAGTAGTAGTACTAGCAGTAATAGTTCTAGCTGTAGTAGTCGTCGTAGTAGCAATAGTAGTAGTTGTACCAGAAGTAGCTGTAGCAGCAGTCGTAGTAGTACGAGAAGTAGTAGTAGCTGTTATGATGGGAAAAGTAGTAGTAGTCATAGTAGTTGTAGTAGTTGTAGTTGTAGTAGTAGTAGTAATAGTAGTAACAGCAACAATAATAATAGTAGTAGTAATAGTAGCAGTAGTTGTTGTTGTAGTAGCAATATTAGAAGAAATAGTAGTAGTTGTCGTAGTAGTAGTTGTAGTTGTCGTATTTGCTATAGTAATAGCAGTAGCAGTAGTGGCAAAAGTTGTAGTGGAAGTAGTAGTAGTAGTTCCAGTAGTAGTCGCAGAGGTAGTTATAGCAGATGTAGTAGTAGTAGTAGTTGTTGTTGTGGTAATAGTTGTGGTAGTAGCAGTAGTAGTAGTAGGTGTAGTAGTACATGTACCAACCACCACAAGAACTACTTCTCCAAACACTCCTACTAATATTACGACTACTACTACAACAACAACTACTACGACTATTGTCACCACTGCAACTATTAGTATTGCTACTATTACTACAACTACAACTGCTACTGCTGCTGCTCCTACGACCACTACTACCACTGCTTCTCCTACTACTACTACTACTACTACTACTACTTCCAAAACTCCTACTACTACTAACTACAACTACAACAATTACTACTACTACTACTACTACTATTACTACCACTACTACCACTACGACTACCGCTTCTACCACCACCACTACTACTACTACTTCTACTAGTAATACAACTACTACTACCACTATTACTATAACTACGACTACCACTACAACTACGACAACAACTACAACATCTATTACTTCAGCTACAACTGTTACTACTACAACAACAACTACTACTACTACAACTATAATTACAACAACAACAACAACAACAACTACTACTACTACTACTTCAACAACTACTACTACTACTACTAATACTTCAACTGCTGCTACCACTGCTACTACTACTTCAATTGCAACAATTGCTACTGCTCCAATTGCTGCTTCTGCTCTACTACAGTTACTACTACTGCTACTACTCCTCCTCCTAATACTATAACTACTACTACTCCAACTGCCACTTCTACTACTACTATTGCTACAGCTACTACTACTACCACCACCACCACCACCACCACCACTACTACTACTAGTACTCCTGCTACTACTACTGCTACTACTACTACTGCTGCTACATTACTACTATGTCTACTACTACTAATACTCCTATTACACCTATGGCTAATACAATTTTTCCTACAACTACTACTACAACTACTACTACTGCTTCTACTACTACTACAACTACCACAACTAATGCTTCTACTACTGCTACTACTACAACTACTGCTACCACTGCTACTCCTACTATGATTACTCCTACTCCAACTCCAACTACTACTACTCCTCCTCCGCCTACTACTACTACGACTACCACTATTAGAACTACTACTACTACAACTACAACCACTGCAACTACTACTACAGCTAGTACTACAAAAACTACTGCTAGTACCACAACTACAACTACTTCTATTCCTATTACTAACATAACAACAACTACTACCACCACCACCACTACTACTATTACTAGTATTACTATTACTACTACTACAACTACTATTGCTACTGCTACTACTACAACAATAATAGAAACTACAACAACTACTACCGCTACTACTACTACAACAACAACAACTACTACTACTTCTACTACTACTGCCACTACAACGACTACCATTACTACTACTATTAGTACTACTACTATTACTGCTACTGCTGTTGCTGCTGCTATTACTACCACTACAACTACTATAACTACTGCTACTGCTACTACTACACTACTATGACTACAACTCGTGCAACTATTACTATTAGTACCACTACTGCTACTACTACTTCTACTACTGCTGCTACTACTACTAGTAGTAGTAACACTACTGCTACTACTATTAGTAGTAGTAGCACTACTGCTACTACTTCTATTACTAGTACTACTACTACAACTACTACTACAACTAGTACTAAAACTACTACTACAACTACTATTGCTACTACCGCTACTCCTACCATTACAACTACTACTACTTCTACTGCTACTGCTATAACAACTACTATTGCTATTGCTACAACTCCTACTACCGCTGCTACTGCTTCTGCTACTACTACCACAACTCCTGCCACTACTACTACTGCTACTATTACTATTAATAATTCTACTACTACAACTTCTGCTACAGCAACAACTACTGCTACTACAACTACTACCACTACTGAAACTACTACTACTACTACTTCTACTGCAAGAACTATAGCCACAGCGACTGCTACTGCTGCCACGATTGCTACCGCTAGTACTGCTGCTACTACTTTTGCTACTATTACTACTGCTACTACTACTGCTACTACTACAACAACTACTACTTCTACTACTACTACTACTACTGCTGTAGCTACTACTAATACAACTAGTGAGACAGCTACTACTACTGCTGCTGCTGCTACAGCGGCTGCTACTGATACTAATAATACTATTCCTTCTACTTCTCCTACTAATACTACTACTACAACTACTACAACTGCTACAAATTCTCTGACTACTACTACTACTACTACTAATACAACTACTACTGCTACTTCTACAGCCATTACCCTTACTAATACTACTAATACTATTTCTTTAACTGCTACTACAACAACTACTACTACTTCTACTACTACTACTACTACAACTTCTCCTATTATTGCTACTACCTCTGCTACCACTACCACTACGACTACTACCACTACTACTGTTACTACTGTTGCTGCTACTAATATGACTACAACTACAACAACTACTACTACTACTTCTGTTGCTACTACTATAACTAATACTACTGCTACTATAGCTACAACAAATACCTCTACCACTGCTACTACTACAACTACTACTACACTACAACCACAACAACTACTACTTGCCCACTGCTAATCCAACAACTGCAACACCTACTACTACTCCTACTGCTATGACTACAACTAATAATACTGCCACTACTGCTAAAGCTAATACCTCTACTACTACTACTACTACTATTGCGACTACTACTACACTACTAGCATAACAACTACTACTAGCACTACTACTACTCCAAAGACTTCTACTATCACTACTACCAACAATACCACTACTTCTACTACAACTACTTCAACTTCTACTATTGCTACTACTATTACTCCAACTATTACTGCTGTTACTATAGCTACTCCTACCACTTCAACTACTACTACTACTACTACTACTACTACTACTACTACTGCAACAACAATAATAACAACAACGACTACTACTACTGCTACTACTACAACTACTCCTATTGCTACTACTACTATTGCTATTGCTACTACTACTACTACTACTACTGTGCCTACTACTACTACTACTACTATTACTAGAATTGCTACTACACCAACAACTACTACAATTATTTCTAGTAATACTACTATTACTACAACTACTCGCATTGCTACTACTACTACTCCTACTACTACTACTACTACTACTACACCTACTTCTACTGCTCCCAATGCTAGTACTACTACTACTACGACTACTTCCACAACAACTCCTATTGCTACTAGTTTTACTACTAATACCTACTAGAACTACTACTACTACTGCTCCTACTGCTACTACTTCTACTACAACTACTACTACTAGTACTACTACTACTACTACTACTAAACCAAACACTACTACCACTTCAACATCTCCTCCTCCTACTACTAATACAACTACCATTGTGGCTTCTACTACTTCTACAACTACTATATTTACTACCACTACTTCAACTCCTACTCCTACTGCTACTCCTACTACAACAACTATTACTGCTACTACTACTTCCACTACTACTACTATTTTTTAAACTACTACTACTGCTACTACTACACTACTACTACTATTGTTGCTCGTACTACTTCTATTACTCCAAGTACTACAACTACTACAAATCTAACTACTACTACTACTTCTCCTATTATTGCTACTAATTTTCCTACTAATACCACTGCCACAATGACTACTACTACTGCTATTAATACGACTACAACTGCAACTACAACAACTACTACTTCTACTGCTACTACTACAACTAATACTACTACTACTACTGCTATTGCTAATACCTTTACTAGTACTACTACTGCAACTGCTACTACACTACAACTACGACAACTAATACACGCACCACTACTACTCCAACAACTTCTATTATCACTACTACTAATACTATTGCTACTTCTACTATTACTACTACTACAGTTACTACTCCTACTAATGCTTCTCCTTGTGCTACTATAATTGCTACTACTACTTCTATTACTTCTACGACAACTATTACTACTACTACTACTATTGCTGTTGCTGCTGTAACTACTCTTGCCACTACTATTACTATTGCTACAGCCACTATTACTTCTACAACTACTAGTACTACACCTATTACTACTACTATTGCTACTGCTACTATAGCTACAACTACTACTAATGCTACTACTGCTAATACTACAACTACTACTACTACTACTATTACTATAGCTATTTCTTCAGTGGCTACACCTATTACAACTGCTACAACTAGTAAAACTCCGGTTACTATTGCTACTACTGATAGTACTACTGATACTGCTGCTGCTGCTGTTGCTGTTACTACTACCACTATTGCCGTTACTGCTACTACTACAACAACTACTATTACTACACTACTACTACTATTGGTGTTGCCACCACTACTACTACTACTACTACTACTACTACTACTGCAACTAATACTACTTCAACACTACTACTTCTATTGTAGTTGCCACTACAATTGCTACCACTATAATAATTGCCGCTACTACTACCACTACTTCTGCTGCTAGTTCAACTACTACTTCTAGTTCTACTACAACATGTCCTACTACTAGTACTACCACTAGTACTACTAACACTACTACTACTACTACAACAACTACAACTGTCGCTACTAATACTTCTGCTACTACTATTATGACCACTACTACTACAGCTACTGCTACAACTACTACTGCTAACACTACTACTTTTTGTACAACTACTAGTACAACTACTACTATAAGTACTACTATTACTACTGCTGCTACTCCTACTATAGCTACTACTGCTACTACTTCAACTACAACTACTACTACTACTACTACTACTACTACTACTACTATTTCAACGACAGCTGCTACGTCTAGTTCTGCTGGTACTATCATGACATCTATTATTGCTACCACTACTATTGCTACTTCCTTTACTTCTCCTTCAACTAGTACTATTGCTACTACAACCACTACTATTATAACTACTCCTACCGCTACAACTACTACAACTAATACTACTACTACTACTACTCCTCTTCATCTCCTTCTCCAGCTACTGCAATTGCTAATACTACCACTACTACTACTATCACTACTACTACTACTACTACTACTACTACTACTACTACTACTACTACTACTGCTACTGCTGCTGCTGTTGCTACTGCTACCACCCGACTTCTCCGACTACTTATACTATTGATATCACCACTACAACTGCTACTACTAATACTATTACTACTACTCCTGCTATTACTACTACTACTACTACTACTACTACTACTACTACTCCTCCTCCTCCTCCTATAATTAATACTACTACTACTTCTACTACGACTACTACGACTACTACTGCAACAATGACTACCACTACTGCTACAGCAACAACTACTACTTTAACTTCTACTATTACAATAACTTCCGCTATTGTTACTACTACAGGCACTGCTACTCCTATTACTACTACCACTACTACTGCTACTACTGCTACTACTATTGCTTCTACTACTACTACTACTACTACTACTACACAACTAATGTTGTTGTTGTCGCTACTACATCAACTAATACTACAATTGTCTCAACTATTGCTACTACTTTTGCTTCTACAACAACTAATGTTACCACTTCTACTACTACTGCTACTAGTACTACTACTACTATGACTACTTCTACTTCCACTACTACTACTACTACTACTACTACTACTACTACTACTACTGCCACAACGGCTACTATTGCTACTACTGCTACCACTACTACTATTGCTACTACTGCTACTACTGCTGCTAGAACTATACCACTACTACTATTGCTACTACTACTACTACTACTACAAATTTTGCTACTTCAAATACTTTCCCTACTATTGCTAATACTGCTACTACTTCTACTGTTGCTGCCACTAGTACTAGTACTACTACTGCTACTACTGCTACTGCTATTACTATTGCTACTACTACTCTTCTACTCATTCTACGACTACTGCAACTACTGCTACTACTGCTACTACTACTTCTGCTGCTACTACTTCAACAACTACTTCCACTACTACTACTGCTACTAGTACTACTGCAGCTAATGCCAGTACCGCTACCTCTACTGCTATTACTCCCACTACTACAACTACTCTGCTACTACTCCTACTGCTACTACTACTGCTACTAGTACTACTGCAGCTAATGCCAATACCACTACCTCTACTACTATTACTCCCACTACTACAACTATTGCTACTACTAATCCTACTGCTACTACTACTACTCCTCATGTTACTACAACTTCTCCTCCTAGTACTACTAGTACTACAGCACTACTGCTTGGCCTACTGTTACTCCTGCTGCAGCTACAACTACTGCTACTACTATGTCTTCTGCTTCTACTACAATAACTATTACTATAATTACTTCCACTACTGCTACTATTGCCATTACTATTACTACAACTACTATTATTGCTATTACTGTAGCTACTGCTTGTACTACCGTGACTACTATTGCTTCTACTACAACAACTACTACTACTACAGCTACTAATTCTACTTCTCATACTGCTAATATTGCTACTGCTATTACTACTACTATTACTGCTAATGCCACTATTGCTAATGATTCCAGTACTACTATTACTACTACTACTACTTTTACTACTGCCAATACTACTATTGCTACTACTACTGCTACTACTCCTACTACTAGTACTACTGCTACTTCTACTACGAATACTAACTACTACTACTACTGTTGCTACTACTACTCCTACTACTAGTACTACTGCTACTACTGTTGTTGCTACTACTGCTAGTACTACTGCAGCTTCTCCTCCTCCTCCTATTACTACTACAACTACCACTACTAATACTACTACTACTACTACTACTACTACTGCTGCTACTACTCCTCCTGCAACTACTACTACTCCAACTACTGCTACTATTACTACTCTAACTCTCATCCTACTACTAATACTGTTGCTACTACTGCTACTACTATTATGGCTGCAACTTCAACTATTACTACTACTACTACTTCTTCTTCTTCTTCTATTATGACTAGTACTACTTCTACTACTCCTACTACTGATACCACTACTAGCACTACTTTAACTACAGTGACAGCTGACACTAATACTACTACTACTTTTAATACTACCACTCCTTCAACTAGTTCTACTACTACCACTTCTTCTACAACTACTTCTTATGCTACTACTATTACTACAACAATGATTATTACTACTACTACTTCTACTACTACAAATGTCTCTGCTGCTATTGTTGCTACTTCTTCTACTATTACTATTACTAATACTACTACTGTTACAACAACTACTACTACCACTACTGCTACTGCTACTACTACTACGAGTACTACTACTGCAACTACTACTACTACTATTATTGCTACTACGACTACTACCTCTACTAGTTTTACTACTACATCTACTATTGCTAGTACTACGACTATAAAGTTTGCTGCTACTACGACTACTTCTGCTACTATAGCTACTAGTGCTACTATTGCTATGACTACTATAGCTACTGCTACAAATGCAACAACTACAATGACTACTACTACTACTAGTACTACTACTACTACAACTACTAGTACTACTACTACTACAACTATTACTATGACTACTACTATTCCTAGTCCTACTCCTACTACTGCTTCTACTATGAAAACTACTACTACTAGTAGTACTACTACTACTGCAACTACTACTACTCCTACTCCTACTCCTACTAATACTACTACTACTACTACTAAAGCAGCTACTGCTACTATTACTATTGTTGCTGCTTCTACTACCACAACTTCTACTACTACTACTACTACTACTACTACTACAACGACTGCCATTTTTACTGCTTCAGCTACTACCACTCCTCCTATTACTACTACAATGAGAACTACTTCTACTACTACTATGACTACTACTATTCCTAGTCCTACTCCTACGAGTGCTACTACTATTACAACTACTACTATGCCCACTCCAACTTATACTACTACTACTACTACTACCACCACCACTATTAATACTACTACTACTACTATTACAACTGCTAATACTAATTTTACTACTATTGCTACAACTACTACTACTACTACTACAACAACAATAACAACTACTTCTACTACAATGACTATTACTACAACAACAACAACTACTACTAATACTACTACTATTACTACTGCAAGAACTACCACAACAACTACTACGACTGTTGTTGTTGCTGCTACTACAACTACAATGGCTACTACTACTGTTGTTGTTGCTATTAATACTACTATGATAACTATTACAAATACTAACA
>RXID01001611.1:0-25013 GCA_005019695.1 Trichopus zeylanicus subsp. travancoricus | reverse complement strand
AAAAGTAGTTGTTGTAGCAGTGGTCATCGTAGTAGTAGCAGTAGTTGTTGTTGTTGTAACAATAGTATTAGAAGTAGTGGTAGTAGAAGTAGTTGAGTAGTAGTGGCAGTAGTAGTAGCGGTATTAGTAGTTATGGTAGGAGAATTTGTAGTAATTGTAGTAGTAGTAGTAATAGTCATAGTAGTAGAGTAGTTATAGTAGCAGTAGGAGTTGTGGTAGTAGTCGCAGCAGTGGCAGTACTAGTAGTACTAGTTGAAGTAGGAGTAGGAGTAGTTGTACTATTAGTAGTAGTCGCAGTAGTATTAGTAGTGGTAATAGTAGTAGTTGTAGAACTAGTAGTTATTCTAGTAGTAGTAATCGTAGTATTAGTGTAGTAGTAGCAGTAGCAGTAGTAATAGTAGTCATAGTAGTAGTAGCAGGCGTAGCAGCAGCAGTAGTAGTTGTGGTAGTAGTAGTAGTCATATTAATAGTAGTAGTAGTAGTAGTGGTAGTAGTAGTAGTACTTGTCGCAAAAGTAGTAATAATAGTAGTAGTAGTAGTAGTAGTAGTATTCATTGCAATTGGAGTTGTAGCTATTGGTGTAGGGGTAGTAGTGGTAGTAATGAGAGTTGGAGTAGGAGTTGTAGTAGCAGTTCTAGTAGTAGTGGTACGAGTAGAAATTATAGCAGTAAGACTAGTAGTAGGAATAGTTGTAGCAGTAGTATTAGTAGCAGTACTAGTAGTAGGAGTAGCAGTAATAGGAGTAGTTGAAGTTACAGTTGTACTAGTAGCAGTAATAGTAGTAGTACTTTTTGTATTAGTAGTGGTAGTAGTGGCTGTAATAAGAGTAGCAATAGTAGTAGCAGTACCCGTAGCGGAAGGCGTTACAGTAGTAGTAGCAATACCAGTAGCGAAAGGCGTTATAGTAGTAGTAGCTGGAGCTGTAGTAGTAGTAACAGTACTAGGAGGTCTAGTAGTTGTAGTAGTAGTAGTTGTTATAGTAGTTGCAGTAGCAGTAGCGGTAGGAGTGATAATTGTAATTGTGGTAGTAGTAGTTGTTGTTGTTGTAATTGTAGTATTAGTAGTAGTAGTTGTAGTTCTTGCTGTAGCAATAGTAGTAGTACGAGTTGAAGTAGTAGTAGTAGTAATATTAGTACTACTAGCTGTAGTAGTAGTAGTGCGAGTTGGTGCAAGAGTAGTAGTAGTAGTAGTGGAAGTAGTAGTAGCAACAGTAGTAGGAGTAGCAGAAATAGTAGTAGTCATAGTAGTAGTAGTTGTAGTAATGGTAGTTGTTGTAGTAGAAATAGCAATAGTAGTAGTAGTTGTAGTAGGAGTAGCAGCAGCTGTAGTCGTAGAAGTAGTTGCAGTTGTAGCAGTATTAGTAGTAGTAGTAGTAGTAGAAGTTGTAGAGTAGTCGTAATAGTAGCCGCAGCAATAGTAGTAGAAGTTGTACTAGTAGCAGCTGTAGTAGCAGCCGCAGTAGTAATATTAGTATTCGTAGTACTTGTAGTAGCAACAACAATTGTAGTATTAGCAATAGCAGCAGCGGTAATAGTAGTAGTAGTTGTAGTACTAGAAGCAGTAGTAGTGGTAGTTGTAATAAGACAAGTAGTACTAAGACCAGTAGTAGAAGTAGTCATATTAGCTTCAGTAGTAGGAGGAGCAGTAGAAGTAGCAGCAATAGCAGCAGCAAAAGTAGTAGCAGAAGTTCTAGTGGTAGCATCAGCAACAACAGGATTAGGAGTGTCTGTAGTAGGTGCAGGAGGAGTAGTAGTAGTAGCAAGAGCAAGAATAGGTGTAGAAATAGTAATAATAGTAGTAGCAGTTGTGGAAGCGATAGTAGCAGCATTAATAGGAGTATGAGTAGTGGCAGTAGTAGTAGGAGGAGTAGGAGTTGTAGTAGTAGTAGTAGTAGTTGGAGTTGGATTAATAGTACTAATTCTGTTGCCACTACTACTTCAGCTGCTGCTACTACGACTAATGCTACTACTTCTGTCACAACAACAACTACTACTAATGCTACTAATGCTACTTCTACTTCTATTACAATAACAACAACTACTACTACGACTACTACTACTCCCACTATTACTAGTACTACTACTACTACAACTACTCTGATTGCTACTATTACTACTTCTACTGTTGCTACTACTATCACTATTTCTACTACTACTACTACGGCTGCTGCTGCAGTAGCTGCTACTACTAGTACACTACAACTACGATTACTACTACAAGAACAGCCACTACTCCAATAACTACTACAATTACTACGACTACTACTACTACTATTACTACTACTACTATTACTACTACTACTACTACTACTACTACTACTCCTACTACTACTACTTCTACTACTCCTACTATTGCCACCACTACAACTTCTACAACTATTATATCTACTACTACTCCTCCTACTACAACTCCTCCTACTGCTAATACTATTACTACTACTACAACTACTCCTATTGCTACTACTACTACAACTCCTACTGCTTGTACTACTGCTGCTGCTACTACTACTACTACTACTACAACAACAACAACCACTACTCCTACTACTACTACTACTATAACAACAACAACAACTACTACTACTACTACTGCTACTACTACTACTTAAACTCTTACTCCTTATGCTACTCCTAATACTACTTTTACTGCTACAACTACTAACACAACAACTACTACTACTACTACTACTTCTACCACTATGACTACTGCTATTCTTGAAACTACTGCTGCTGCTGCTACTACTACTACTACTAGTGCTATTGATACTACTACTACTACTCCTATTACAACAACTACTACTGTTACCACTCCTACAATTACTGCTACTACTCCGACTACAACAACTACATCCATTGTTACTACAACTAGCACTACTACTTTTGTTGCTTCTCATACTACTAGTCCTACTACTATTAATAGTACTCCTAATACTACTACTACTACTAGAACTGCTCGTAATACTACTTCTACTCCAACACCTTCTCCTCCTACTACAACTTCTACTACTATTACTGATGTTGCTGCTGCTACTACTGCTACTACATACACTTTTACTACTACTTCTACAACTGTTGCCAATAGTATATATACAACAACAACTACTACTACTATTACAACTACTACTGCTACTATTGCTACTGCTACTACTGCTACTACATACACTTTTACTACTACTTCTACAACTATTGCCAATAGTACATATACAACAACAACTACTACTACGATTACAACTACTACTGCTACTATTTCTACTACAACAACAACTACTAATACTACTACTACTACTACTAGTACTACAACTTGTACTGCCACTACTACTACTACTGCTACTACTGCTGCTGCTACTACAACTACTACTACTATTGTTGCCACTGCTACTATTGCTACTACTACTATTACCGCTACTATTGCTACTACTACTATTACTACTGTTGCTGCTACTGCTGCTACTTCTACTAGTGTTATTACTACTACAACTACCACTACTATTGCTACTACTGCTACTACTACTTTTACAATGACTACAACTTCTATTGCTCGAGTTATTACTACTACTGCTATTACTATTACTACTCCTACAGGAATTGCGACTACTACTACTACTACCACTACTATTGCTACTGCTACTACTACTACTACTACTAATACTGCCACTACTCCAACTACTACTACTTCTACTACTACTATACCTACTCCTACTACTCGTAATACTACTACAACTACTACAACAACTACTTTTACTACTGCTACTACTTTTACTAATACTATTACTGTTAATATTTCTGTTACTATTACTAATACTACTACAGCTACTCATACTCCTACTACTGCTACAACTACTCCTACTCCTACTACTGCAACTACAACAACTACTACGTCTACTACTCCAGCTACTACTACTCCTACTCTTACGATTGCTACTCCTATTCTTACTACTACTACTACGGTTTATTATTATTAATACGACTTCTACTGCTGATACTACTGCCACTACTACTCCTATGACTACTACTGCTACTACTACTACTACAACAACAACTACTTCTACTATTACTTCTACTACGACTACTACTGCTATTAGTACTAGTACTACTGCTGCTGCTATCACTACTACTACTACTTCTACAATTACTACTACTACTGCTACTCCAACTACTACTTCTAGAATTACTACCACTACGACTATTACTACTACTACTACCTCTACTACTACTACTACCAGTACCACTTCTGCTATACTTCAACTATCGCTACAACTGCTACTATTACTATAAATAATACTCCTACTACTATTACTACTACTACTTCTACTACTACTAATATTACTACGACTACTACTACTATTATTACTACTACTACTACTGCCACTACCACTACAACAACAACAATAACTACTACTACTATGACTACTACTATAGTACTACAACACCTACTACTCCTACTACTACTATTAGTACTACTACTACTACCACAGAAACTACAATAATTACTACTACTCCTACTACTACTACTACGATGACTTCTACTACCGCTACAGCTACTCCTATTACTACTACTACAACTATTACTACTCTGACTACTACTACTACTCGTACTACTACTACTATTCCTTCTCCTACACATATAACTACTACTACTCCCACTACTACCAGTCCTTCTACAACAACTACTACTACGACTTTTACCGCTGCTACTACTACTTTTAAGACTACTACTTCTGCTACTAGTAGTACTAATGCCACTACTACTACTGCTATTGATACTATTACTATCGCGGCTACAACTAGTACTGCTAATACAATTGCTACTGCTACTACTACTACTACTACCGCTACTGCAACTACTGCTGTTGCTACTACTACTGCTATTGTGATAATTATTTCTGCTACAACAACTACTACTACTCCTATTGCAAGAACAATTACTACTACTATGACTACTACTGCTGCCTCTGCTAGTACTACTACCACTACTACTACTGTTGCTGCTACTGTTACTAATACAACTACTAAGACCACTACTATTACTTTTATTGCGACTGCCACTACTACTACCATCAAAACAACACAACTACTAGTACTACTCCAACTACTTCTCCTCCTCCTACTACTACAACAACTACTACTGCTACTATTTCTGTGACTACTACTACTACCACTAAAGCAATTGCTACTACCCTTACAACTGCTATTGCTACTACTCTTACTATTGCTTCTTCTACTACTACTTCTACTTCTAGTACTACTACTACTATTGCAACTAGTACTATTACCACTACAACTAATACTACTACAACTATTGCTACTATTCCGACTACAACTGCTGCTACAACTAATACTACTACTACGACTACTACTTTTACTACTTCTACTACTACTACTTCTTCTTCTACTTTTACTACTACTAACAATGCTACTATGACCACTACTACTTCTACAACAAAAACAAGGACAATAATAACAACTACTACATGTACTACTGCTACTACTACAACAACAACTACTACTCCTGCTGCTACTACTACTTCTACTACATCTACTGCTACTACTTCTGCCTGCACTACTACTACTACAACGACTACTACTACTATTGCTACTGCTACTAATAGTACTTCTACCACTATTGCTGCTTCTACTTCCACTGCTACGGCTACTCCTTCCATTACTACTATTGCTACTACTACTTCTATTACTAGTATTACTACCGCAATTACGGCTTTTGCCACTATTACTATGACCTCTGCTATTACCGCCACTACTACTACTACTATTGCTATTACTACTACTGCTATTGCAGCTAATACTTCTACTACTTCTGTTGCTATGGCTACTCCTACTACAACTACTTCTCCTACTACTACTACAACTAAACAACAACAACAACTACTACTACCACTACTTCTACTACCATTATTGCTACTAGTTCTACTACTGCTTCTGCTGTTACCACTACTACTATTACAACTAATACGACTACAGCTACTCCTACTGCTGCTAGCACTACTACTACTACAACAACAACAACAACTACTACTACTACTAGTACTACATCTACTACAAATACTACTACTACTATTATTAGTATGACTTATACTACTGCTACTACAACTTCTACTACTACTACTGCTACTAGTTTACTACTACTACTACTACTACTAGTACTGCTACTAGTATTGCTACTAGTACTTCTACAACTACCACTACCACTACTACTACTGCTAGTGCTATTACTACTACTACTACTATAACTACTGCTACAACTACTGCTACTCCAATCAATACTTCCATAATTACCACTACTACGACTTTTACTGCTACTACTAGTACTACCACTACTATACTACTACTACTACTGCTACTGCTATACTATTATGAGTAATACTCCTATTACTACTTCCACTACTACTTCTACTTCTAAAAATATTACTACGACTGCTACTACTACTACTAGTACAATTACTATGACTACTACTACCACTACTACTACAACTGATAATCCTGCTGCTACTATTACTGCTACTACTACAACAACAACAACTACTACTGCTACTACTCCTACTACTACTACTATGACGTCCACTACAGCTACTGCTACACCTACTACAATTACTACTCCTACTAATACTACCACAAGGACTTCTATTCCAACTAAGATTCATTCTCCCACACATATTTCAACTACTACTTGCACTACTACCACTACTGTTACTCCCACTACTACTACTACTACTACTGTTACTACTACTACTACTACTACAACTATTACTACTACTACTTCTACTTCTACTACTGCTACAATTGCTACTAGTAGTACCACCACAAGTACTACTACAACTATTGCTTGTACAACAACAACAACAACTGCTACTACTATTACAACTACTACCTTTGCTGCTACTATTATTGCTACTACTATTGCCACAATTGCTGCCACTATAACAAATACTACTAGTACAACAAGTACTACTATTATAACCACCACTACTACAACTTCTACAACTACTAACTCTTAGTACTGCTACTCCTACTACTGCTCCAACAGCAACCACTACTACTACTACTACTGTTCCTTCAACTACTACTGCTACTACTGCAACTATAATAGCTATTGTTGCTGCTACTAGTGCTTGAGCTACTACTCTTGCTACTACTACTACTACTATGGATGCTACTACTACTACTACTACTTGCACTACTACTGCTACTACTACCACTATTACTACAACTACTACTACTGCTGCTGCTAATACTATTACTACTACCACAACTACTCTTACAATTGCTACTACTACAACTACTTCAGTTAGTAAAATTTTGTTACTCCTACTAATACTACTTCTGCAACCACTAGTATTACTATTAATACTACTGCTACTGCTACTACTAATACTTATATAGCCACAACTACAGCTAATACTACTACTACTACTTCTGCTACTGTCGTTGTTGCTCCAACTACTACTACTACCACTGCTACTATTCTTGCTACTACGACTACTATGATAAGGACTACTACTGCTTCTACTTGTATAACTACAACTACTACAACTACTACTATAACTACAACCGCAACTACAACTACTACTGCTACTACTACTATATTAATACTACATTTAGACTACAACTACTACTATTGCTACAACTACTATGCCTATTACTAATACTATTGCTATTACTACTACTACTACTACTACTACTGTTGTTGTTCTTGCAACTACTACTACTACTCCTACAACTACTACCACTACTACTACTACTCCAACTTGTACTACACGACTACTACTAATGCTACTACTACTACTTCTAGTTATGCTAATATTACTACTCCAACTACTACTACTACTACCGCAACTACTACAGCTACTACTACAACAACAACTACTACCACCACTACTACTACTCTTATTGCTACTACTACTACTCCTACGACTACTACTACTACTACTGCTACTGCTACTACTACGACTTCTACTAATACTACTACAACTACTACCACTACAGCTGCTGCTGCAGCTACTACTAGTACTACACTACTACTACAACTACTACTACTACTAGCACTGCTACTACTCTGACAACTACAATTATTACTACAACAAATACTACTACTACAACTCCTTTCGCTACTTTTACTACAGCGCCTACAATTATTACTTCTGCTACAAGTTCTACTACTACTCCTACTTCTACAACTAATACTACAACTACTACTAATACTACTAACTCGACTACTACTATTCCTGCAACTACTACAACTACCACTTCTAATACTCTTTGCAAAACAACTACTACAACTACCACTATCACAACTGCTATACAGCTACTACTGCTACTATTTCTACTACTACTCCAACTCCTACTCCTCCTGCTACTCCTACTACTACTACTACTTCTACTACTACAACAACTACTACAATGACTACTACTACAACTATCACTTAAAATACTAATGCTCCTACTATTACCAAAAGTACTGCTATAGCTACTGCTACTACTACTACTGTTGCTACTAGCACTGCTACTACAACTCCTATTCCCACAACTACTATTGCTACTACTACTCCTACTACTAGTACTACTTTTAACACTCCTACGACTTCTATGACTACTACTCAAACTACTACCACAACTACTACACTCTTATTACTACTACTACTACAACTACTACAATTACGACTACTCCAATTGCTACTATTTCCCCTACTACTATTACTACTACTACTACTCCAAACACACCTACTACTACTACTACTGCAACAACTGCTACTCCTCCTCCTCCTCCTCCTCCTACTACTACTAGCACTACCACTGCTACTACTACTACGACTAATACTACAACAACAACTACTACTACTAATACTACTTCTACTAACACTTCTGCTACTGCTACTGCTACTTCTACTACAACTTCTACTGCTACAAATACTATTATGACTACTACTAGTCCTACTATTACTACTACTTCTACTACTATTATTTATACTACTACCACTACTAGTATAACTCCAGTTGTGGCTGCTACTAGTACTATAGCTACTATTGCTGCTGCTGCTGCTGCTACTGCTGTTGTTGCTGCTACTACTACTACTACTCTAACTACCCGTACTAATACTGCTACTACTACTCCTACTACAACTCCTACTACTTCAACTACTACTACTACCGCTACTCCTACTGCTACTACTACTACTACTACTAATAATAATAATACTACTACTACTACTACTACTACTAATACTACGACTACTACTACACCTAATGCTACTACTTCTGCTACTATTGCAACTACTACTACTACTCATGCTGCAGCTATCACTAATACTACAGCTACTACTACTATGACTGCAACTGCTACTCCTACTACTACTGCTCCTGCTCCTTCTAGTACTGCTACTTCTAATACCACTACTACTAATAAGGCGGCTACTACTGTTCCTGTCACAACTTCTGCTACTACTATGGTTGTAATTACTACAACTACTATGACTTCTATGAATACTACGGCTGCTACGACTACTACTACAACTACTGCTCCTACTGCTACAACAATAACTACTACTTCTACTACTTGTACTACTACTACTATAGCTGCTATTACAGCTATCATCACTAATACTACTACTACTATACTATTACAGCTAATACTACTACTACTACAACTACAACTACTATTTCTACTATAACTACTACTATAACTACTTCTTCTACTACAAGTACTATTTCTACCATAACTACTACTACAACTACTTCTTCTACTACAACTACTGCCATTGCTACTGCTACGCCTATTGCCACTATTACTACCAGTTTGACTCTTGCTACTACTGCTACTCCTGCTACTATTATAACTACTGCTGCTTCTACAACTATTGCTACTATTGCTACTACTACAACTACTGCAGCTACCATGACTACAACCACTAATACTTCTGCTACTATTGCTATCTTTACTATAATTTCTACTACTGCTAAAGCTACTACTACAACTACTATGACTGTTACTACTGCTACTACTACTATTACCGCTACAACTACTACTTCAACAACTACAACTACTACTACTACTTCTGCTGCTTCTGGTACTATTACTACTACTACTACTACTACTACTACTACAACTAATACTAATACTATTACTACTACTACTATAACTACTACTACTACTAAAACTGCTAATACTACTACTGCTACCCCTACTACTAATACTACTAATACAACTGGTACTCCTATGACTATTGCTTCTGCTACTAATACTACTGCTACTACTACTACCACTACTACTATTACAACTACTACTACTACTGCAACTGCTACTACTAGTACAACAATAACTACAACAACTACTACTATTGCAACTACTATTACTGCTATTATAATTACTATTACTACTATGACTACGACTACTACAAAAACTACTACACTAATACTTCTGTTGTTGTTGCCACTACTACTACTACTACTACTACAATTGCTACTAATACTACTAAAAATACTACTAGTAATACTACTACTGCTGCTGTTACTACTACTATTACGACAACAACAACTACTTCTACTACAACCATGACTACAACCACTTCTCCAACTCCAACTACTGTTACTCCTACTACTGCTATTATTACTACTGTTGCTACTACTACTGCTATTACTACTACTGCTACTACCGTTACTACTACTACTGCTACCATCACTATTACTACTACTATTGCTACAACAACAACAACAGCAACTACTACTACTGCTTCTCCTGCTACTACTTCTAGTAATACTACTACGACCACAAATTCTACTACCTCTACTGCTGCTGCTTCTACTACTACTTCTAGTAATAATTCTACAAACACTAATGCTACTAATACAACTACTGCGGCTACCACTACTGATACTACTACAACTTCTTCTACTACTTTTGCTACTCTTGCTTCTGCTACTACAACTACTACTCTTATAACTACTACCACTATTGCTACTATTACTTCTATTGCGACTAGTACCACTACTGTTAGTACTATTAATACTACTGCTGCTGCTGCTTTTAGTACTACTGCTGCAGCTATTGCCGCGACAACTACTACCATAACTTCTCCTCCCACTACTACTACCGTTGCTACTACTACTATAGCTAATACTACAACAACTACAACTACTAAGCTAACACTACAACAGCTACAACTACTATAACTGCTACTACTACTGCTACTACTACATCTACTACTACAACTGCAACCACTACTATGACTACAACTACAAATGCTACTCCTACTAGAATTATTAGTACAACGGAAACTACTACCACTACTACTGCTACTAATATTATTTCTGCAAGTACTACTGTTGCTGCTGCTCCTAGTACCACTACTGCAACTACTACTACCACTACTACTACTATAACTACTACTGCTTCTACTACTACTACAACCACCACCACCACCACCATGACTACTACTACTACTACTACTACTACTGCTGCTGCTGCTACTGCTACAACTACTACTCTTACAACTTCTCCAACTAATACAACAGTTGATACAAGTACTATAGGGACTACTACAATTGCAGCTTCAACTACTACTATTACAAGTACTACTTCTACGATTATTACTACTACTACTACTACTACTGAAACTGATACTAAAATTTTTATAAACTACTACTACGATTACAGCTGCTACTGCTGCTGCTGCTACTACTACTACTACTACTACTACTACTGCTAGTGCTAGTTCTACAAAAACTACTACTACTACTACTACTACTACTATTACTACTACTACTGTTACTTGTACTACTACTCCTACTGCAACTACCACTACTATTACTATAGCTGCTACTACTACTACTACAACTACTACTACAACTACTACATCAACTACTACTCCTGCTGCTAGTACTACTACGACCACTTCGATTGTTGCTACTGCTACTAGTACTATTACTATGGCTACTATAATAACAACAACAATAATTGCTCCTACTGCTACCACTACACATTCTAGTGGTACTTTTACTTCTACTTCTACTCCAACAACTACTTCTTCTAATACACTACTACTGCTACTACTACTACTCATGCTACTACTAGTATAATGACCACCACTTCTACTCCTAATAGCTCTACTAGAACAACTACAACTGCTGCTGCTATAACTACACTACTACTAAAATGACTTCTACTATTACTTCAACTACTACTACTCCTACAAATATTACAACTAGTACAACTACTACTACTACTACCTCTACTATAACAACGACTACTGCTACTCCTTATTGTACTACTACTACTACTGCTATTATTACTACTACTATTAATACGGCAACTACTACTACTAATACTACTATTGCAACTACTGCCACTATTTCTACTCCTACTCATAAAACAATTTCTACCATTACATCACCTACAAGTATTACTACCGCTACTACTACTTATATTACTGCTGCTACTACTACTACTGCTGCGACTACTACAACTACCTCTTCTACTACTACTATTACAACAACAACTACTACTACTCATACTACCACTATGACTACTTCTACTCCGGCTACTCCTACTATAACTCCTACTTCTACTCTTGCGACTGCTACTACCTGTACTACTACTAATATAGCTACTACTACTACACTACTACTACAACTACTACTACTACTACAAGCACTGCTGTCGCTACTCCAACAACTATTGCCATTACTACTATTTATACCACCACTGCCACTACTACTATTACTACAACAACTACTCCAACTGTTTCTACTACCACTACTACAACTACTGCTAGTACCTCTACTACGACTATTGCTACTACTACAAGTACTCCTACTGCTACTACAACAACTCTTCCTAATACTACTACTATTACTACTATTGTTGCTGCTAGTTAATCTACTGCTACTACTACTAAACAACTTCTACTACTACTAGTACTCCAATACCTACAACTACTTCTTCCACTAATACTATGACTCCTCCTCCTGCCATAATGGTAACTATCAACACAAGTACTACTACTGCTACTAGTACTACTACTACTATAATTACTACTACTACTGCTGCTGCTATTGCTACTACTACTGCTGCTACTACTATTACTAGTACTACTACTACTACTGCAAGTACAACGACTACTAATATTAATACTATAAGAATAATAACAACTATTGTTGCTACAATCGCTACTTTGACAACTATTATAACTACTACCAGTACTACTACTACTCCAAATACGGCTACTACTACTGGTACTACTACCCTTGCTACAACTACTACAACTACTACTGCTACTGTTGCTATTGCAACTACCTCTACTACTACTAATACAGCTACTACTACTATACTACTACGACTACTACTACTAGAAGCACTACTACAACTCGAACAACTACTGCTGCTACTATGATTATTACTTCCATTACTACTGCTACCACTACAAATACACCAACTATTACTAGTACTACTACTACTACTACTACTACTACTACTACTACTACTATTACTACTGCTACTATGACTACTACGTCTACTGTCACTATTGCTACAACTACTAGTACTCCTACTGCTTCGACAACTACTCTTACTAATACTACAACTAGTACTACTACTGCTGCTACTACTTCTTCGACTACTACTACTCCTCATACTTCTACTACAACTCCAGCTTCTACGACTACTCTTGCTTCGACTACTCCTACTACTACTAGTACTACTATTTCTATTAATACAACTACAACTACTGCTGCTACTACTACTACTATAATAATAACTGTTACTACTACTATGACTACAACTTCTAGTACTACTTCTATTTGTACTTCTATAATAACTACTAACACTACACTACTACTGCTACTAGCACACTCCTTCTACTGCTAGTATATTGACTACTACTACAACTACTGCAACTACTACCTCTAGTACTACTACCTCTACTGCTGCTACTGCTACTACAGTGACAACAACTACACAACTACAAAAACCACTTACACTATTACTTCAACTGCTACTACTCCTACTTTTATTACTACTAGTATTACTACAACAGCTGCTACTACTTCTACTTCAACTACTACTACTGCTACTACTTCTTCTACTACTACCACAACAACAATTACTACTACTAATATTACTACGACAACTACAACAACTACTACTACCTCTACTACTATGACTACTATGACTACTACTACTACTACTACTACCGCCACTACAACAACTACTACTATTTCTAATCCTACTCCTAAAATAATTTCTACCATTACTTTGGCTACTAGTATTACTACCACTACTATTACTTATATTATTGCTACTACTACTGCTACTACTACTTCTACTACTGCTACAACAACTACAACAACTACTACTACTCCTCCTCCTCGTCCTCCTACTACTACTCATCCTGCTACTACTACTATAAATACTGCTATTACTGCTGCTACTAATATAGCTACTAAACACTACACTACTACTACAACTACTACTACAAGTTTTGCTACTACTCCAATAGCTACTACCATTACTAATATTAATACTACTACCACTACTACTACTACTACTACAACTACAACTACTCCAACTGTTTCTACAAGTACTACTACAACTACTGCTACAACTTATAATACTACAACTACTACTACTACTTCTACGATGACTATTGCTACTACTACAAGTACTCCTTTTGCTAGTACAACTACTCTTACTAATATACCTACTACTGCTGCTGCAGCTGCTACTTCGTTAGTATTACTACTACTAATACTCCTTCTACTACTATTACTCCTACTTCTATAACTACTTCTTCTCCTAATACTGTGATACCACCTCCTACCATAACTACAACTACAAATACAAGTTTTACTACTGCTAATAGTACTACTACTACAACTATTACTACCTCTTCCTCTACTACTACTACTACAATAACAACAACAACAACAACAACAACAACAACTACTACTACTACTACTACTACTACAGCTGCTGCTGCTACTATAACTACTACTACCACTACTACTCCTACTACTACAATAACTACTACTACTACTACGGTAACAACAGCTACTTCTACTACTACTACAACCACTACTAGTACTAATACTACCCCTGCTACTATTACTACTACTACTACTACTACCACTCCTGCTTCAACTACTAAAACTACTACTGCTGCTATTGCTAACTACTTCTATTACTTTTAAGACAACTACTACTAGCATACTGCTACACAACTACTACTACAAGCGCTGCTACTACTCCAACCACCACTATTATTACTACTCTGAATACTACCACTACTACTGCTACTACTACTACTACTACTACAAATTCACCAACTATTTCTACTACTACTACTGCTATGACTGCTTCTCTTACTATTACTACAACGACTACTATGTCTACTTCCACTACTGGTACTACTACTTGTACTCCTACTGCTACTGCAACTACTCTAATTTATACTACTACTAGCGCTACTACTATTGCCACTTCATCTACTGCCACTACTACTACTACTAATACTACTACTATAACTACTACTACCACTGCTATGCGACTCCTCCTCCTACTATAACAAAACTACCAATACTACAACAACTACTACTACTACAACAATAACAATAACAACTATTACTACTGCTACTACTACTACTACTACTATAACCACTACTACATTTACTACTACTACTGCAACAACTACCAATACAACCAATGCTACCACTAACACTACAACTACTACTATTGTTGCTACAACTACTACTGTTACACATTCTACTACTACTACTACTACTACTACTCATATTACTTCTACTATTGCTATAACTACTTTTGCTACTACTGCTACTACTACTATAACTAATACTCCAATTACTGCTATTACTACTGCTACTACTACTATTATTGCTACTTCCACTACTACTGCTACCACAACCACTACCACTACAACTGCAACTCCTACTACTACTACTACTTCTTTTGCTACTCCTATTACTTTGCCTCGTCTAACTACTACTACATTGCTAATAATACATGTGTGACTACTATAGTGACTACTACAACTTCTACTTTTGCTACTATTATTCCAACTCCATCCCCTACTTCTGCCACTATTCAAAATACTACAACTTCTTCAACTGTTACTATGACTTCTACTACTATAACAACTACAACTGCAACTACTACTATTACAACTGCTACCACTACTACTACTACAACCACTACTACGACTACTAGTAGTTGCGGTAATAGTAATAGTTGCAGTAGTTATCTTGGCTGTAGTAGTTGTAGTAGTAGAAGTAGTAGTGGTAGTAGTAGTTTTTTTTTTGTTGTTATAGTAATAGTAGAAGTAGTACCAGAAGTAATCGCAAATGTGGTGTTAGTAGTAGAAGTAGTAGCAGTTGTAGTAGTAGTAGTAGTTCTAGTAGCAGCAGTAGTAGTAGTTGTAGCAATAGTAGCAGTAGCAGCAGTAGTAGTAATAATAACAGTAGTAGTAGTGGTAATAGCGTTAGTAGTAGTAGTGGTGGTGGTGGTAGTAGCATAAGTAGTAGTAGACACTATTGCAAAACTAGAAGTAGTAGTTCCAAAAGTAGAAGTAGAAGTGGTTGTAGTAGTAATAGAAATTATAGTTGTAGTAGTAGTCAGAGTAATAGTGCTAGTAGTAATAGTAGTAATAGTAATAGTTATACTAGCAACAACAATAGCAGTAGTAGCCATAATAGTAGTAATAGTAGTAGTAGTAGTAGCAGGATTAGTAGTAGCAATTATAGTGGTAGTAGTAGCAGCAATAGTGGTAAGAGTAGTTACACCTGTAGTGGTTACATTAGTAGTAGTAATAGTAGCAATAGAAGCAGTAGTTGTAGTGGTAATAGCTGCATCAGCATTAGTAACAGTAGTAGTAGCAGTTACAGTAGAAGTAGTAGTAGGAGGAGGAGGAGGAGAAGCAATAGTTTTAGTAGTAGTAGTAGCAGCAGCATTAGTAGTAGCGGTAGTAGTAGCTGTAGTAGTAGTAGCCACTGTAGTAGCAGTAATTGCCATAGTAGTAATAGTAGTAGCAATAGCAGTAGTAGTAGAAGCACTAGTAGTAGTAATAGTTATTGTAGTATTAGTAGTAGCAGTAGTGGTATTCGTTGCTGCTACAGCAATAGCAGTAGTAGTAGTAGTAGTTGCAGCAGTAGTACTAGTATTTGAAATAGCAATTGTAGTACAAGTAGCAGTAGAACCATCAGAAGTAGAAGTTGTTGTAGCCGTAGGATTAGTAGTAGTAGTAGTAGTAATAATAATAGCAACAATAATTGTAGTAGTGTTAGTAGTGGTAGTAGTAGTAGCAGAGTAGTGTTTGTGGTATTAGTAGCAGCAATAGTGCTAGAAGCAGTTGTCATAGCAGTAGTAGCAAAAGTAGGTGTCATAGTTATAGTGGTAGTAGTAGCAGCAACAGTAGTATTAGTAGTTGTAATAGTAGTAGTTGTAGTATTAGTAGTGGTAGTAGTAGTCATGGTTGTACGACTTGATGTCAGAGTAGTAGTAGCACTAGTAGTAGTAGTATTATGAGTAATAGTAGTTGGAGTAGTTGTCGTGGTAGTCATAGTTGTAGTAGTTGTAGTTATTCTGATTGTAGTATTAGCAATAGAATGAGTAGCAGTAGAAGTAGTTATAGTATTTATAGCAGTAGAAGTAGTAGCAGCAGCATTTCTAATAACAGCAGCAATTGCAGTAACAATAATAGTAGTAGTAGCAGTAGTAGTGGTTATAATAGTGGTAGTAGTAGAAGTAGTAGTTGGATCAGTAGTACGCAAAGGAGTAGGAGGAGTAGTGGTAGTAGTACTGGTAAGAATAGAATCGGTAGTCAGTGTAAGGGTAGGAATGAACTAGTTGTAGTAGTAGTAGTGGTAGTAGCAGTAGCTATAATAGTAGTAATAGCAGTTGTAGTTGTAGTATTAGTGGTAATGGTGATAGTAGCAGTAGTGATAGTAGTAGTACTAGTTGTTGTTATTCTTGTTATATTAGTAGTAGCAGTAGCAATTGTTGTAGTAGTACATGTAGTATTAGTAGCAATAGTAATAGTAGTAGTTGTTGTTGTAGTAGTTGTTGTCGTTATTGTTGTTGTTATAATAGCAGTCATAGTAGGAGTAGTATTATTATTAGTATTAGTAGTTGTAGCAGTCACTGTAGCATCAATAGTAGTAGTACTAGAAAAAGGAGTACTAGTAGTACCAGTAGTAGTAGTAATAATAGTAGTAGTAATAGTTATTGTTGTAGTTATATTAGTAGTAGTTGTTGTGCTGGTGGTGATGATAGTAGTAAAAGTAGTAGTAGAAGTAGAAGTAGTAGCTATAGTAGTAGTAGCTATAGTAGGAGAATTAGGAGTAGTAGAAGTAGTAGTTGTTATTGTAGCAGTAGCAGTCGAAGTAGTTGTTGTTAAAGTAATAGTTGGAGCATTAGGAGTAGTAGTAGTAGTATTAGTAGAACCAGTAGTAGCAGTCATAGTAGTAGTAGGAGTTGCAGCAGTAGTAGTAGTAGTAGTAGCAATATTAGTAGTTGTAGTTACGATAGTAGTAGTAGTAATAGTAGTTGTATTAGTAGTAGTAGGCATAGTACTAGTAGTAGTCGGAGTAGAATTAGTAGTAGTAGTAGCAGTAGTAGTAGAAGTAGTAGTAGCAGTTGAGTAGTAGTTGTAGTAGTCGTGCTTGTATTAGGAGTAGCATTAGAAGTACTAGTAGTAGTTGTCACAATCGTAGTAAGAAGAGGAGTTGTAGTAGTAATAGTGGAAGTTATAGTTGGAGTATTAGCAGTAGTAGTACTAGTAGTAGTAGCAGTAGTAGTAGCAGTTGTAGCGGAAGTGGGAGTAGTAATTGCAGAAGTAGTAGTAGCAATAGTACCAGTAGTAGTAGTTGCAGTCATAGTAATAGTATTAATAGTAATAGTAGTGGAGGTTGTAGTTGGAGTATTAGGAGAAGGAGGAGGAGGAGTAGTAGTAGTTGTTGTAGCAGAAGTAATAGTAGTAATATCAGCAGCAGTAGTTGTTGTTGTTATTGTACGAATAGTAATTGTATTAGTAGTTGTTGTACTAGTAGTAGCAGTAGGAGTAGAAGTTGCGGTAGTAGCTGAAGTAGCCGAAGTAGTTGTAGAACTAAGAATAGTAGTTGGAGTAGTAGTTGTTGTGGTGGTAGTAGTGGTAGTAGTAGGAGTGATAGTGGTAAGTACTAGTAGTAGTATTAGTAGTAGTAGTAGTAGTAGTAGTAGTAGTAGTAGTAATAGTAACAATATTAGTAGTACTAGTTTTAGTTATGCTAGTAGTAGCAACAACCGCAACAACAACAGTAGTATAAGTAGTAGAGGTAGCAGAAGTTGTTTTAGTAGTAGTAGGAGTAGTAGTAGCAGCAGCAGCAGTAGTAGTAGTAGCAATAGGTGTACTAGTTGTAGTAGTAGTAGTAGCAGTAGTGGTAGGAGTAGTAGAAGTTGTAGTAGTAGTAGCAGAAGTAGCAGCATCAGTAGTAGTAGCTGTTGTTGTAGTAGTAGCAGCAGTCGAGGTAGAAGTTGCTGAAGTTATAGCTGGAGTATTAGGAATAGTGGTAGTAGTAGTAGAAGAAGCAGTAGTAGTAGTTGTTGTATTAGTAGGAGCAGCAGCAGTAGTAGTAGCTGTAGCTATAGTTAGGGTAGTAGTATTAGTACCAATAGTAGTTGTATTAGTAGTAGTAGTCATTGTGGTAGTAGTAGTCAGACTAGTAGTAGTAGTAGTAGTAGTTGAGTATTAGTTGTAGTAGTCATGCTTGTATTCGGAGTAGCAATAGAAGTACCAATAGTAGCAGTCACAATCATAATGATAGTAGTAGCAGTAGTAGTAATAGTGGTAGTTATAGTTTGAGTATTAGGAGGAGTAGTAGTTGTTGTTGTAGTAGTAGTTTTTGTAGTAACAGTAGTACTAGAAGTAGTAGTCACAATCGTAGTAATAGTAGTTGTAGTAGTAGTAGTGGAAGTTGTAGTTGGAGTATTAGGAGTAGTAAGTGTAGTAGTAGTAGCAGTGTAGCAGTAGTAGTAAGAGTAGTTGTAGTAGTAGTAGCAGTAGTAGTAATAGCAGCAATAGTAGTAGTAATAGGAATAGTAGTAGCTATAGTAGTAGTTGTTGTAGTAGTAGTAGTAGTAGGAGTTGCAGTAGTAGTAGTAGTAGTAGTAGTAGTAGTAGTAGTAGTAGTAGTAGTAGTAGTAGTAGTAGTAGTAGTAGTACTAGTATTAACAACATTAGTAGTACTAGTATTAGTTGTACTGGTAGTAGCAGTTGTTGTAGTAGCAACAACCGCAGCAACAGCAGCAGCAACAGTAGAAGTTGCTGAAGTAGTTTCAGTAGTGGTAGGAGGAGGAGTAGTAGTAGTAGTAGGTGTAGCAGTAGCAGGAGTAGTTGTAGGACTAGCAGTAGTAGTGGTAGTAATAGTTGTAGGATTAGTAGTAGTAGTTGTAGCAGTAGTAATAGTTGTAGGATTAGTAGTGGTAGTTGTAGCAGTAGTAATCGGTGTATTAGTTGTAGTACTAGTAGTAGAAGTAGTGGTAGGAGTAGTAGAAGTAGAAGGACTACTAGTTGTAGTTGTAGTTGTAGTAGTAGTAGTAACAACAGTAGTATTAGTAGTAGTTGAGAGAGTAGTAGGAGTGGTAGAAGTAATAATAGTTATAGTAGGAGTGTTAGTTGTAGTAGTAGTCGTGGTAGTACATGTGTTAGTAGTTGTTGTAGTAGTAGTCAAAGATGTAGGAGTCGTAGTAATAGTAGCAGCAACATTAACATCAATAGTAATAGTAGCAACAATAGTAGTAGTAGCCGCAATAGTAGTGGTAGTAGTAGTAGCAACAGTGGTAGGAGTAGTAATAGTAATAGTACTAGTAGTAGTAGTTATTGTAGTACTAGTAGTAGTAATAGTAGTAGTAGTAGTAGCTCAAGAAGTAGTAGCGGTAGTAGTACTCACAACAGCAGCAATAGCAGCGATGGCAGAGGCAACAACAACTACAGTAGTAGCGGCAATTGTAGTTGTACTAGAAATAGTACTTGTTGCAACTGTAGTAGAAGTAGTATTAGTTATAGTACTGGCAACAGTAGTATTAGTAGTTATAGTAGAAGCAACTAAAGTAGCAGTAGTAGTAGAAGTAGTAGTAGTTGTAGTTATTGTAGTAGACGTAGTAGATGCAGTAGTAGTAGCAGTAGCTACTGCTATAGTAGAAGTAATAGTAGCAGCAGTAGTAGTGGAAGTAGCAATAGCTATTGTAGTAGTATTAGTGGTACCAGCAGCAGCAATAGTAGGAGTACTTTTAGTACTAATAGTAGCAGTAGAAGCAACAACAATAGTGATATTAGTAGTAGCAGTAGTGGCAGCAGTAGCAATTGTAGTTGCCGTAGTCGCAGCAGTTGCAGCATTAGTAGTAGTAGTAGTATCAGATGTACGAGTAGTAGCGATAGTAGCAATAGTAGTAGTAATAGTAGTGGCGGTAGCAGTAGTAGCGGTAGTGGTAGTAGAGGTAACAGTAGTTGCAGTAGTAGTAATTGTAGTGGTAGTCATAGCAGTGGTAGTTGCTATAGTAGCAGTAGCAGAAGTAGTAGCAGTAGTTCTAACAACAGTAGTAGTAGTAGAAGCAGTAGTAAAAGTAGTAGTAGTAGTCATCGTAGTAGTAGTAGCAGTACTAGTAGTAGTAGTTGTTTTTGTTGTTATTGTTGTTGTTGTAGCTGTAGTAGTAGCAGTAGTAGTAACAATAGTAGTAGTAGCAGAAGTAGTAGTTGTAGTAGTAGTAGCAGTAGTAGTAATAGTAGTAGTTGTAGTAGTAGTACTTGTAGTAGCATAATTAGTAGCAGACACTATTGTAGAACTTGAAGTAGTAGTTGCAGAGGTAGTAGCAAAAGTGGCAGTAGTAGTAGTAAAAATTATAGCAACAGTAGTAATAGTAGTAGTAGCAACAACAGTAATAGTCGTAGCACAAGTGCTAATAGTTTAGCAATTGAAGTAATAGTTATATTAGCTGCAACAGAAGTAGTAGTAGCCGTAGTAGTAGTAAAGGTCGTAATAGAAGTAGCAGGATTAGTAGTACTAGCAGTAGTGGTAGTAGTTGCCACAGCAATAGTGGTAATAGTTAATGGTAGTTGTAGTAGTTGTAGTAGTAGAAGTTGCAGCAGCAGCACTACTAGTAACAGTAGCAATTGTGGAAGTAGTAGCAGTAGTACCAGTAGAAGTAGTAGTTGTAGACGTAGTAGCAATAGTAGTAGTAGTAGTAGGAATAATAGAAATAGCAATAGTAGTAGTATTAGTAGTAGTAGTAGTACGAGCAGTATTGGTTGCTATAGTAGTAATAATAGTAGTAGCTAGAAGAGTAGTGGTCAGCAATAATGCAAACATAGCTGTAGTAGTGTAGTCGCAGTTTGTAGTGGAGTAGTGGTTGGTCCCTTGTTGTTTGTAGCAGTAGCAACAGAGCAGCAATAGTAGTAGCAGTAGTAGCAATTGTAGTTGTTGTTGTAGTAATAGTAGTAGTAGTAGTAATAGTAATAGTAGAAATAGTAGTAGTAGTTGTCATAGTAGTTATAGTAGTAGCAGCAGTAGTAGCAGCAGTAACAGTAGTAGTAGCAGTAGTAGTACTAGTAGCAGCAGGAGGAGGAGTAGTAGTAGTAGTAATAACAATAATAGTAGTAGTAATAGCAGCAGAAGTAGTTGTTGTACTAGTAGTAGCAGTAGTAGCAGTAATAGAAGTTGCTGTAGTGGTAGTAGTAATAGTAGCTGTATTTGTAGTGGTAGCAGTAGTGGTAGTAGCTACTACAGCAGTAGTGGCAAAAGTAGTGATGGTAGTAGTATTAGTAGTACAAGTCGCAGCAGAAGTACTAGTAGTAGCAATTGCAGTTGTTGTACTAGTAGCAGTAGTACAGTCAAAAGTAGGAGTTGAGGTAGCCTAGAAATAGCAGTAGTAGTAGTAACAATAGCAACAACAATAGTAGTACTATTACTAATAGTAGAAGTAGTAGCAGAGAAGTGGCTGTGGTAGTAGCAGCAAAATTGTAGTAGAAGCAATAGTCATAGCAGCAATTGCAAAAGCTAGAGTAGTAGTTACAGTGATAGTAGTAGCAACACTAGCAGTATTAGTGGTTGTAATAGTAGTAGATATAGTATTTGTAGTAGTAGTAGTAGTCGTATTAGTAGTAGTTGTTGTTGTTGTACGAGTTGCCATAGGAGTAGTAGTAGCACAAGATGTAGTAGTATTTGGAGTAGTAGAAGTAGGAGTAGTTGCAATGGCAGTCGTAGGAATAGAAGTAGGTGTAGGAGTACTACTACTCCTACTACTATAACTACTACTGCTACTCCTCCTCCTCCTGCTACTCCTCCTCCTCCTCCTACTACTACTACTACTACTACTACTACAACTACAACTACAACTACTACAACTATTACTACTATTACAACAACTACTACAACTATAAATGCTACTACGACTAGTACTACTTGTGCTACTACTAGAACTACTAGAACTACCACTACTGCTATGACTACTACTACTACAACTAGGACTACTACTACTACAATAACTACTACAACAACTACTATTTCTAGTACTACAACTACTACCACTACTACTACAACTACAACAACAACAACTACTACTAATACTTCTACAACAACTACTACAGCTACTACTTCTACTTCTTTTCTACTACTACTACTCCTACTACTACTACTACTACTACTACTGATACTGCTATTACGACTACTACAAGCACTACAACTGCTATTTCTTCTACTATTACTACAAATACTATTACTACTACTATTATTACTACTACTACAACTACAACTATTACTACTACTACTACTACAACTACAACTATTACTACTACTATAACTACAACTACCACTACCACTACTATTACTACTATTACAACTCCTACTACCGCTACAACCACTACTACTACTATTACACTTACTACTATAACTACTACTACCACTACAACAACAACAACAAGAAGAACAACAACTACTACTACTAGTACAACTACTGCTGCTGCTACTTCTACCACTACTAATACTACAACTTTTACTACTACTACTACTACTACTACTAATACAATTACAACTACTAGTACTGCTAATACTACTACTACTACAACTATTGCTACTACTATAAGGGTACTGCTACTAGTATTACGGCTTCTACTACTACTACTACAACTGCTACTATTACCACTACTACGACTACTACTACTACTACTATTGCTACTACTACTACTATTATTTCTACAACAACAACAACAACTACTACTACTACAATTACTACCACTACTACTGCTATTACTTCTACTACTACTAATACTGCTGCTGCTGCTGCTGCTACTACTACTACTACTACTATTACTACTACAACGACTACTACTACTACTGCAACTATTACTACTACTATTACTTCTGCTACAGCTAATAGCACTTCTACTAGTACCACTACTACTATTACTACTACTACAACGACAACAACAACTACTACTACCACTATTGTTAGTGCTACTACTCTTACTACTACTGCTGCTATTGTTACTGCTACTACTACTACTACTATTACTTCTACTACTACTACCACTACTACTACTACTGCTGCTACTACTACTACGGCAACAACAACAACCACTACTACTACTACAACTACTACTAGAACTACTACTATTACTACTACTGTTACTACTACAACAACAACTACTACTACTACTATAACAACTACAACAACTACTACTACTATTACTAGTACTACAACAACAACAACAACAACAACTACTACTACTACTACTAATACTACTACTACTACTATGACTACTACTACAACCATTACTACTGCTACTACTACTACTACAATTATTACTCTTACTATTACTACTACTATTACTTTTGCTACTGCTACTAGTACTACTACTACTAATACTACTACTACTACTAATACTACTACTAGTATAACAACAGCAACCATGACTACTACTATTACTACTACTCTACTACTATTAATATTGCTACTACTCCTACTAC
>RXID01001604.1:2500-27871 GCA_005019695.1 Trichopus zeylanicus subsp. travancoricus | reverse complement strand
TACTACTCCAAATACTAAATCCACTACTACCACTACTGCAGCTACTACTACTACTACTACTACAATTACTTTTTCTACTACTACTTTTGCTTGTACTACTACCACTAATACTACTATTACTACTACCACTACTAGTAATACTACTACTACTACTACTACTACTACCCCCCTACTACTACTCGTACTACTACAATAGCTACCACTACTACTATTACTATTAGTACTGCTACTGCTACTACTAGTGCTATTACTATTTTCACTACCATTTTCACTACTATTACTACTTGCTGCTGCTACTACTGCTACAGCTAAAATGTTGCTACCATTACTGCTACTCCTACTACTACTACAGCAACCACAACTACTACGACAGCTGCTGCTACCACCACCACCACCACCACCACTACAATAACAACAATAACAACAACAACTACTACTACTGCTGCTGCTGCTGTTGCTACTACTACTACTACTACAACTACTGTGGCTACTGCTACTGCCACTACCAGTACTTCTGCTGCAACAACTACTAAAACTGATACTATTGCTACTGATACTACTACTGTCGCAAATGCTACTGCTAATTCTACCGCAACTGCTACTGCTACTACTACTACCACTACTATAGCTATTGCTACTACTAATACTAAAACTACCATTGCTACTACAAATGCAATTAATACTACTATTATTACTACTACTGATCCTACTACTACCGGTATTACTACTACTGCCCATACTACTGCTTTTGCTACTAATGCTACTGCTACTACTACTGATACTACTCCAACTATAACTTTTGATACAACTACCATTACAACAACCACTGCTGCTACTATTACTTCTACTGCTATACCAATCACTGCTACTACAGCTACTACCACTACTATTGCAACTAATAGTACTATCACAACTACCACTACTACTACTACTTCTACTACTACAACTGCTACTACAACTACTACTACAACAACTAATGCCACTATTCCTACCACTATTGTTTCTACTCCATCTACTATTGCTACTACAACCACTCCTTTTACCACTACTACTACTACTACTACTACTACTACTACTACTACTATTAGAAATTACTACTACTGCTGCTATTATTACAGCTACTACCCCCCGACAATTATAACTTTTATTACTACTACAGACACTATTACTACTACTATTACTACTACTATTGCTACTACTACTAGTCCTCCTACTACTACTACAATTGCCACTACTACTACTACTACCACTCTTACTCCTACATCGACTCCTATTGCTACGCTTACTACTACTACTATTACTACAACTATTACTATTACTACTACTAGTACAATTACTACTACAACAACAACAACTTCTACTACTATTTCTACTACTACTCATGCTACTAACACTACAACTGCTACTACTACTACTGCTACTGCTACTACTATGACACTTACTATTACTATGACTACTACTACTGCTTATACTACTACGACTGCTACTATTCCTGCTGATCCGACTATAACTACTGCTACCACTAGTACTGCTGCTACTATTATAACTAGTACTACAACTCATATGACTACTGCTACTGCTGCTACTTCTATTAGTACTACTGTGGCTACAACTACAGCTACAAGTACTACTTCGCCAACTATTACTATGACTACTACTACTATCACAACTATAACTTCTCCTAATACTGCTATATCTCCTAATACTACTATAACACTACTACTACTACTGCCACTTCTGCAGTAACTATCAGTACTACTGCTAGCACTACTACTACTACTCCTACTACTACAACTACTATGACTACTCCTACAACTACTACAACTACTACTACGGCTACTAATACTACTGAAACTCCTACTACTCTTACTACTACTACTAATACTATTGCTACTGCTAATACTACTGCTACTACCACTACTACTACTTCTATTACAACTACTATTGCTTCTACTACTACAACAACTCCTACTAGTACTTCTACTACTGTTGCTGCTACTAGTCCTACTATTCCTCCTACTACTATTGCTACTGCTACTACTACCATTACAACTGCTACTATTGCTACTACTGCTACTACTATTGTTGCTACTACTACTACAATGATAATTACTACTACTACTACTACTACTGCTACTACTAGTACTACTACTGCTGCCGTCGCTGCTGCTGCTACTATTATTGTTGCTGCAGCTGCTAGTTCAACTACTACGCTTATGACTTCTCCTACTACTACTAATATTGCTACTAGTATTAAAGCTACTACTACTACTACTACTACTAGTACTACTACTTCTACAAGTATTGCAACAACTAGTACTACTATATCGGCTAATGCTACTACAAGTATGACTACTACTACTGCTACTACAACTACTACTACTAATATTACTAATACTAATACGACTATTGCTGCTACTGCTGCTGCTACTACTACTATGCCTATCCCTGCTGCTATAATTTCTGCTTCTACTACAACTGATACTACTACTGTCGCTACTACTATTACTACTACTACTACCATTCCTGGAACTAATGCTACTACTACAACAACTACTGCTACTACCACTGTTACTGCTACAACCACTACTACTGCTGCTACTACTACTGCTGCTGCCGTTGCTGCTGCTGCTGCTACTACTGCTACTGCAACTGCTCTTGCTGCTGCTACAACTACAACTACTAATACTACTACTACTACTACTACAACTACTACTACCTCTGCTTTTGCTATTGCTAGTACTCTACTTCTCCTACTAACAGTACAACTGCTAGTACTACTAGTCAGACTTCTTCTACTACTGCGATCAGAACTACTGTTGCTACTATGACTATTGTTGCTGCAACTGCTACAAATACCACTACTACTGCTGCTGCTGCAACTGCTGCTAGTACTACTCCTACTACCACTACTGCTATAACTGCTACTACAACTACAGCTGCTATAGAAAATACAACTATTACTACTAGTACTAGTACTACTACAACTACTACTACTACAATGCTTGCTACTACAACTACTGCTACTACTACAACTACTACTACTATTGCTTCTACTACTCTTACCACTATGACTAGTGCTACGACTACAACTACTACTACTACTACCACAACTACTACTACCACAACTAGTACTACTATAGCAACAACAACTATGACAACTATTATTATTATTACTACTACTACTACTACTAGTGCTAGTACTACTGCAACAACTACGACAACTACCTCTACTACTACTACTACTACTACAACTATTACTACTTACTACTACTAATACTTGTACTACTACTGCTACTACTAGCTGTACTGCTATAACTACTACTACTACTTTTACTACTACTACTAGTAGTACTAGTATTACTACTATTATTACTATTACTGTTACTAGTACTACTTGTACTACTACTTCTATAGTCAATTCTCCTGTTGTTACCACTATTGCTACTTCTAATATGACAACTACCACCCCTACTCCTAACATTTTTGTTGACACTACTTGTACTGCCACTACTACTAGTCTTGCAACTACTACTACTACTACTAATACCGCAACTACTAAAACAACAACTACTTCTACTATTGCTACTACTGCTACTACTACTACTGCTACTATTACAACTACTGATACTACTACTACTAATACTACGGCCCTTGCTGCAACTACTGCTATTACAACTACAACTACTACGACTACTACTACTACTACTACTACTACTACTACTACTACTACTACTACTCCTCCCGCTACTACTACTACTACTAGTCCTGCTATTGCTAATACAATGACTATTACTACCACTACTACTGCAACTACTACTACTACAACAACAACAACAACAACAACGACAACTACTAGCACTACTACTACTACTTATACTTCAACAACTACTATTGCTACTACTACTACTACAACAACAACAACTACTACTTCTACCATTACTACTACTACTGCTGCTGCCACTACTAATATTATTGTTGTTGTTGATGCTACAACTACTACTGTTATGATGTCTCCTGCTACTGCTACTATTCCTACTCGTATTAAAGCTACTACTACTACTATTGCTTCAAATACTACAACTACTAGTTCTACTGCTGCTACTTCTACTACTACTATAACTTCCACAACTATTACAACTACTAGTACTACAGCTACTATATCTTCTAATACTACTACTGGTACGAGTACTACTGCTTCTGCTACTACTGCTACTACTAGTACTACTTCTTCCAATACTACTGCTACTGCTACTACTTTTGCTACTACTAATACTACTACCTCCGCTACTACAATTACTGCTTTTACTACTGCTGTTGCTACTACTACTGCTACTACTACTACTCCTACTACTACTACTACTACTACTATAGCTACTATTACTACCACTTCTGCAACTAATGCTACTACTACAACAACTACAAGTACCACCACTGCTACTACTACAAATGCTAATCCTATTACTACTACTGCTACTGCTACAATGACTAATACTACTACTAATGTTGTTGTTGCTGCAGTTGCGGCTACTACTATTACTACAGCTATGATTACTATTAAAACATCTACCACGACTACTACTAATGCTGATACTACTACTACTACTACAACAACAATAATAACTACTAATACTACTGCTACAACAACAACAACAATAGCAACTACCACTTCTACTACTACCATTACAACTACTATTACTAGTACTACTATAAGTACTACTACAACTACTACTACAACTATTACTATAGCTACTACTTCTTACTATTACTTCTAATACCGTTACTACTACTACTACTATTACAACAACTACTCCTACTTTTGCTTTTGTTACTGCTAGTATGACTATTGTTATTGTTGCTACTACAAATACCCCAACTACTACTACTGCACTGCTACTAGTACTATTGCTACTACTTCTACTACTACCGCTACTACAGCAGATACTACTATTGCTGCTACTACTCGTGCTACTACCATAACTACTACTATAATGCTTGGTGCTGTTATTGGTACCACTATTGCTTCTATTGCTCTTACTACTATGACTACTACTACTACTGCAACTGCTACTACGACTATAGCTATTATTATTATTACTTCTATTGCTACTACTACCACAAATAGAACTATAGCAACAATAACCACTACTACAACTATTATTATTATTACTATTGCTACTACTACTGCTACTAATTATACCTCTACAACAATAACAACAACAACAACTATGACTACTACTATTAGTACTACAATTACCATTACTACAACTATTACTACTTATTACTACTACTACTACTACTACTACTACTACTACTACTACTACTACTACTACTACTACTACTACTACTACTATTACTACTACTAATACTAGTACTACTGCTACTACTATTACTATAGTTAATTCTCCTTCTATTACTACTACTACTACTTCTACTATCACAACTTCCGTCGCTACAACTACTATTATTACTGACATTACTTCTACAGCACTACTACTACTATTGCTACTACTACTGCAACTACTACAGCTACCCCAACTACTAAAATTACTTCTACTATTGCTATTACTACTGCTGCTGCTATTACTATTGCAACTACTGCTTCTACTACTACTGCTACTACTGCCCTTGTTGCGAAGGTTGCTATTACAACTATAACTACTACTACTACTATTACTACTACTACCACTACTACTACAACTACAACTACTGCTACTTTTGCTACTACTACTACAATGACTACTATCACTATTACTGCAACTACCATAACTGCTACTACTACTACCACTACTACATCTATTACAACAACTGCTACTACTGCTACTACTACTATTACGACTACGACTACCACTTCTACTCCTAATCCTACTACAACTACTATTACTACTCCTACTACAACTACCACTACTATTGCTATTACTGCTACTACTATACAATTACAATTATTACTACTACTACCACCACCACCACCACCACTACTACTAGTACAATAACAACAACAACAACAACAACTTCTACTACTACTACTACTACTACTACTACTACTACTACTATTACTACTACTATTACTACTACTACTACTTCTTCTTCTTCTTCTTCGGTGACTGTTACTGCTACTCCCACTACTACCGCTACCCCCACTACTACTACTACTATTACTACTACTTCAACTTCTACCATAACTTCTACTTATACTTCTACAACTAGTAGTACTACTACTACACCTCCTCCTCCTCTTGCTAGTACTACTACTCCTGCTACTACGACTACCATGATTACTATTACCACTATAGCAACTACCACTACTACAACTACCTCTAGTACTATTACTACTACTGCAACTACAATGACATAACTACTATAACTACTTCTAATACTACTACAACAACTACTAGTCCTACTATGATTACTACTCTGACTACTACTACTACTTCTAATACTACTACTACAATAACTTCTATTACAACAATAACTACTACTACTTCCACTATTACTACTACAACTATTGCTACTCGTATGGCTACTATAGCTGCTACTACTACTACTACTTTCGCTACTACTACAATAGCTTCTACTACTACTACTACTACTACTACTACTACTACTACTAGTAGTAGTTCTACTATTGGTACAGTTGCTACTACTACTATTACAACAGCTGCTACTACTCCTACTACTACTACTATGACTACTAATACTCTAGCTACTAGTAGTAGTATTTTTAGTAGTAGTAGTAGTAGTATTTGTAGTGGTATTTATAATATAATAGGACTAGTAATCATAATATTATTAGTAGTAGTATTAGTAGTGGTACTAGTAGCAGTAGCAATGGTAGCAATAGTAGTTGGTGTAGTAATTATAGTAGTAGTTATTGTCATTATTGTAGTGGTTGTAGTAGTGGTAATAGTGGTAGTGGTAGTAGTAGTACTAGCAGTAGTAGTAGTAATAGTAGTAGCATTCATAGGAGTAGCAGTGGTATGAGCGAAAGTGGTAGAAGCAGTAGTAATAGTAGTAGAAGTAGTAGCAATACTAGTAGTAGTACTAGTAATAGTAGTAGCAGTAGCAAGAGTCGTAGAAGTATGAGCAGAAGTGGCTATAGTAGTAGTAGAGGTAGTAGTAGTAGTTGTAGTAGTTGCAGTAGTAGCAGAAGTAGTAGTCGTAGGAGAAGTTGTAGTAGTTGTAGTAGTATCAGAAATAATAATAACTGATGTAGCAGTAGCTATAGTAGTAGTAGTAGAAATTTTAGTAGTCATAGTAGTAGCAGTTATAGTAGTTGTAGTACTAGTAGTATTACTAGTAATATTAGGAGTAGCAGTCATCGTAGTAGTAGTAGTAGTAGTAATAGTAGTAGTAGTAATAGTAGTAGTAATAGTAGTAGTTGTAGCTGTAGTAGTAGCGGTAGTAGTAGCAATAGTAGCTACAGGAGAAGTAGTAGTAGTCATAGTAGTAGTCGCAGCATCTGTATTAACATTAGTAGCAACAGTATTATTAATGGTAGTAGCAGTAGCAGAAGTAGCTAGAGTAGTAATTTTTGTTGTTGTTGTAGTAGCACTATTAGTAATAGTAGTAGTAGCAAAAGTAGTAGCAATAGTACAAATAGTAGTAATAGCAAAAGCGATAGCAGTAGTAATAGCAGCTGCAGTAGTAGTTGCAACAATAGCAATAGCAGTAGCAGCAGCAGTAGCAGAAGTATTTTCATCAGTTGCAGGAGTAGTAGTAATGGGAGTAGTAGTGGCGGTAGTAGTAGTGGCTACAGTAGTAGTAGTAGCACCAGTAGAAATAGCAGTAGTAGTAGTTGTAGTTACAGTTATAGTTGTAGTAGTAGCTATAGTAGCAGCGATAGTAGTTATAGCAGTAGCAGTAGTAGCAGTAGAAGTAATAGTAGTAGTAGCAGTTGCAATAGTCATAGTAGTAGTAGTAGTAGTTGTTGTAATAATAGTAGTAGTAGTAGTAGTAGTAGTAGTAGTAGTAGAAGTAGTAGTAGTAGTAGTAGTAGTAGTAGTAGTAGTAGTAGTAGTAGTAGTAGTTATTATAGCAGTAGTAGTAGCAATAGTTATAGTAATAGTAGCAGTAGTAAGCGTCATAATAGTAGTCATAGTAGTTGTGGTAGTAGTACTAGTAGTAGTAGTCATTGCAAAAGTAATAGCAATAGTACAAGTAGTAGTAAAAGTAAAAGCAGTAGCAATAGTAATTGAAGTCCTTGTAGTAGCAGCAGTAGTAGTAGGAGCAGATGTAGTAGTCATAGTAGTATTCATAGCATTGGCAGCAGCAAAAGCAGTAGTAGTAGTGGTAGTAGCAGCAGTAGTAGTATTACTATTAGTAGCTATAACCGTGGTACTAGTAGTAGTATTAGTAGTTGTAGCAGTAGAAGAAGTAGTGACAACAGCAGCTATAGCAACAGCAATAGTAGCAACCGTAGCAATTGTATTAGTAGTACTATTTGCAGTCATTGTAGTAATAGTTGTAATAGTGGTGGCAATTGGAATAGTAGGAGTAGCACCAACATTAGTTATAGTAGTAGTAGAAGTAGTAGTAGTCATAGTAGTAGTAGTAGTGGTGGTAGTGGTGGTGGTGGTGGTGGCAGTAGTGGTCGAAGTTACAGTAGTAGTAGTAGTAGTTATGAAAGAAGTGGTAGTAGTAGCTACTGTAGTAGCAGTAGTAGTCACAGTAGTAGTAGTATTAGTTGCAGTAGTAGTAGTGGTAGTAGTAGCAGGAGTGGCAGTACTAGCAATGGTAGCAGTTGTAGTAGTAGTAGTATTACCAGTAGTATTAGCAGCAATAGTAGTAGTAGTACTAGTAGCAGAAGAACTAGTAGCAGTCATTGTAGTAATAGTAGTAGCTGTTGCAGATTAGTAGCGGCAACAACAGCAGCAGTAGAAATTATTGTTGTAGTAGCAGTAGTAGTAGCATTGGCAGAAGTAGCAGTAGTAGTAGTAACTGTAGAAGTAGTATTTGTAGTAGTAGTAGTAGTCGCAGTAGTAATAGTAGTTGTTGTAGTAGTAGTAGTAATAGTAATAGTAGCAGCAGCAGCAGCAGTTGTAGTAGTAGTATTAGTAGCAGTAGTTATTATAGTAGTATTAGAAGTCATAGCAGCATTCACAGTCATAATAGTAGTTACAACAGCAGTCGTAGGAGTAGTAGTAGCAGTAATAGTAGATGAATTAGTACTCGTAATAGTTGTAATAGCAGCATCAATAGAAGTAAAAATAGTGGTAGTCGTAGTAATAGTACATTAGTAATAGTAATAGTAGTAGTAATAGTAGTAGGACTTGGAGGAGCAGTAGTAGCATTAGTAGTGCTTGTTGTAGTTTTCGTAATAGTACATTAGTGGCAATATTAGCAGTAATGGTACTAGTGAGAGTATTAGTAGCAGTAGTAGCAGTATTAGTGGTAGTAGAAGTAGTAGCAGTAGTAGTACTAGTATTAGAAGCAGTATGAGCAGCAGTAGTAGTAGAAGTAATAATAGTAACTATAGTAGCAGTTGCAGTAGTATTCCCATAATAGTAGTAGCAGCAGTAGCAGCTTACTAGTAGCACTAGTAGTAGTATTAGTAGCAGCAGTAGTAGTTCTAGCTATAGTAGCAGCTGAGTAGTGGTAATCTGAGAAGTAGTAGTAGTAGTTTTAGTAATAGTAGTAGCAACAGTTGTACAAGTAGTAGAAGTATTAGTAGCAATAGTAGGTGAATTAGAAGAAGTAGTTATAGTTGTAGCAGTCATAGTCATTGTTGAAGTCTTAGCAGTAGTAGTAGTCGTACGAAAAGTAGCAGTTGTAGTTGTGGTAGTGGTGGTAATAGAAGTAGTTGTAGCTATATTAGTAGTAGCAGTAGTGGTAATGGAAGTAGTAGCAACAATAGTAGTGGTAGCAGAAGAAGTAGTAGTAGTTGCAGTAGCCGTAGTAGTGGTAATAGAACTAGTAGTAGCTATATTAGTAGTAGCAGTAGTGGTAATGGAAGTAGTAGCAACAATAGTAGTGGTAGCAGAAGAAGTAGTAGTAGTTGCAGTAGCCATAGTAGTGGTAATAGAAGTCGTAGTGCAGATGCAATAGTTGTAGTGGTTGTAGTCATAGTTACAGTAGTAGTAGTAGTTTTAATTGCACTTGTAGTTGTAATAGTAGATAGAGTAGAAATAGTAGTAGTTGTTGTAGTTGTAGTAATAGTAGTAGTAGTAGTAGTAGTAGTAGTAGTAGTAATAGTAGTAGTAGTAGTAGTAGTAGTAGTAATAGTAGTAGTAGTAGTAAGAGTGGTAGTCGTAGCAGCTTTAGAAGCAGTGGCAGTAATAGTAGCAGTAGTTATTGTAGTAGTAGTATTATGAGGAGGAGGAGGAGTAGTAGTAGTACTAGTACTAGTAGTTGTAGCTGTAGGAGCAGTAGAAGTAGTAGTACTAGTAGCAGTATTAGTTGTAGTAGTAGTAGTAGTTGTTGTTGTTCTTATTATAGTAGTAGTAGTAGCAGTTATTGAAGTCATGGTAGCAGTTGCTGTAGCAATTGTTGTAGAAGCAGTAGTAGTCATGGCAGTAGTAATTGCAAAAGTTGTAGAAGTAGGGGAAGTAGTAGTAATAGCTATAGTAGTAGTAGTAGTAGCAATGGTAGTAGTAGTAGAAGGAGTAGTAGTATTAGTAGTGGTAGTAGTATTAGTAGTAACAAAACTAGTAGTTGTAGTTATAGTAGTAGTAGCGGTAGTAGCAGCGATAGTAATTGTAGTAGTAATAGTTGCAACAGTAGTAATAGCAACAATTGTAGCAGTAGTAGTAGCCGTAGTAGCAACAGTACAAGCAGTAGGAGCAGCAATAGCGATAGTAGCAGTAGTAGTGGTAGTAATAGTACTAGCAGTAGTAATGGTAGTAGTAGCCGTAGTAGCCATAATAGTAGTAGAATTTGCAAAAGTAGTAGCTATAGTAGTAGCAGCAGCAGTAGTGGTAGTAGTTGCACTAGTAGTAGCAGCAGTCGCACTAGTAGTAGCCGTAGCAATTGTAGTAGTAGTAGTAGTAGCAAAAGTAGTAGTAGTAGTAGTAGTAGTAGTTAGTAGTAGTAGTAGTAATAGTAGTAGTAGTAGTAGTAGTAGCAGCAATAGTAGCAACAATAGTAGCAGCAACAGTAGCAGTAATAGTAGTAGTAGCAGCAGCAGTAGCATTAGTACTAGTAGATGTGGAAGTTGTAGTAGTAGTAGTAGTAGTAGTAGTAGTAGGAATAGTAGTAGTGGTTGTTGTAGTAGTAATGTAGTAATAGTAGTAGGACTAGGAGTAGTAGTAGTTGCAGTAGTAGTAATAGTACATTAGCAGCAATAGTAGCAGTAATAGCATAAGTTGTTGTAGTATTAGAAGTAGTAGCAGTAGTACTGGTGGTAGCAGCAGCAGCAGCAGCAGTAGTAGCAGTAGTAGAAGTAGTAGTAGTAGCTTTACTAGTAGTAGTAGAAGAAGCAATGGTAGTAGTAGTTGATGTATAAGTAGCAATAGCAGGTGAAGCCGATGTAGTAGTAGTAGTAGTAGCAATAGTTGTCATAGTTGTAGTTTTAGCAGTTGTTGTAGTAGTAGTAGTAGTCGGACTAGTAGTAGTGGTAGTAGTTGTAGCGGTAGTAGCGGTAGTAGCAGTAGTGGTAATAGTAGTAGTAGTAGCTGTAGTAGCAGCAGTAGTGGTAATAGAAGTAGCAGTGCAGAAGTAGTAGTCGTAGTGGCCGTAGTAGTAGTGGTACTACTACTACTACTATTACCATAATTAGTTGTACTAGTAGATGTAGTAGAAGTATTAGTAGCAGTTGTAGTAGTAGTAGTTGTAGTAGTAGTATTAGTCGGAGGAGCAAAAGTTGTAGCAGCGATGGAAGTAGTAGCAGAAGCAGCAGCAGTAGTTGTAGTAGTAGTAGGGGGAGGAGGAGGAGTAGTAATATTAGTAGTGGTACTAGTAGTAGTAGTTTTAAGAGTTGTAGAAATAGAAGTCCTAGTAGTAGTAGTATTAGTAGTATTAGTATTAGTAGTAGTAGTGTTATTAGTAGTCGTATTAGTAGTAGTAGTAGCAGCAACAACAACAATAGTAGTAGTTTTCGTACTAGTAGTAGTAGTAGTTGTTGTAGTTTTCGTAATAGTAGTAGTAGTTTTTGTTGTAGTAGTAGTAGTAGTACTTGTTGGAGAAGTAGTAGTAGCTGTAGTAGTAGTAGTTGCAGAAGTAGTAGAAGTAGGGGATGTATTAGTAATAGATGTAGTTGCAATAGCATTACTAGCAATAGTAGTACTAGTAGAAGGAGTCATGGTAATAGTAGTGGTAGCAGTATTAGAAGTAATAGAAGTCGTAGTTGCAGAAGCAATAGTAGTAGCAATAGTAGTAGCGGTAGTAGTTATAGTAGTAGTCGTAGTAGCAGTAGCAGCAGTAGTAGTAATAGTAGCAGCAATAGTAGTAGCGGTAGTAGTTATAGTAGTAGTCGTAGTAGCAGTAGCAGCAGTAGTAGTAATAGTAGCTATAGTAGTAGTTGTATTAGCAGCAATAGTAGCAGTATAGTAGTAGTAGGAATAGTAGTAGCGGTAGTAGCAGTAGAAGTAGTAGTTGTTGTAGCGGTAGAAGTAGTAATAATAGTAGTAGTGGTAGTTATCATACTAGTAGTGGTACTTGTAGAAGAAATAGTAGTATTAGTAGTAGTAGTAGTAGTAATGATACTAGTAGCAGTAGTTGAGGGAGTAGGAGCAGCATTAGTGGTAGTAGGAGTAGTACTAGTAGTATTAGTAGTACTTGCAATAGTAGTAGTAGTAGTAGTACGAGCAGCAGTAGCAGTAGCAGCAGTAGTAGAAGTAGCAGTAATAGTAGTAGCAGCAGTCGTACTAGTCGTTGTAGTACTAGTAGTACTAGTAGTAGTAAGAACAATAGTTGTAGCAGTGGTAGCAGTAGTAGTAGTTGTAGAAGTAGTTGTATTAGTAGCAGCAATAGTAATAGTAGTAGTAGGAGTAGTAGTAGGAGCAGTAGCTGTACTTGCAGTAGTAGCAGTAGTAGTTATAGTGGTACTAGTAGTAGCAGTAGAATTAGCAGAAGTAGTAGTTGTAGAAGTAGTAGTGGAAGTCGTAGCAATAGTAGCAGAAGTAGTAGTAATAGTAGTGGCAGCAACAATAGTAGCAGCCGTAGTAGTGATAGTACCTGTAGTTGTAGCAATAGTCACAGCAGTAGTAGTCGTAATAGTGGTAGTAGTAGCAACTGTAGCAATAGTAGCAGTAGTAGCAGACGTTGCTGTAATAGCAGCAGTAGTAGTAGCAATAGTAGTAGTAGCAGTAGTAGTAGAAGTAGCAGTAGTCATATTAGTACTAGCAATAGTAGTAAAAGTAGTAGTAGCAGAACTTGTAGCAGTAGGCGAAGTAGTAGTAGTAGTAGCAGCAGCATTAGCAGTAGCTATATTAGTATGAGAAGTTGTTGGAGTAGCAGTAGCAACAGTAGTAGTAGTAGTAGGAGGAGTAGTAGTAGCAGCAGCAGCAGTAATAGTAGTAGTAGTAGCAGCAGTAGTTGTAGTTGTTGTAGTAGTAGTAGTAGTCATTGTGGTAGTACTAGCAGTAGCAGTAGTAGTAGCAGTAGTAGCAATAGCAGTAGTACGAGTTGTAGGAGAAGTTGTAGTAGTAGTAATAGTTATAGTTATAGGAGAAGAAGCAGTAGTAGTTGTTGTTGTTATGGGAGTAGAAGTAGTTGTAGAAGTAGTACCATTAGTTGCAATAGCGGTAATAGTAGTAGTAGTAACACTCGTAGTAGTAGTAGTAGTAGAAGTAGTAGTAGCTGCCGTAACAATTGTAGTTGTAGTAGTAGTTGTAGCAGCAGAAGTAGTGGTACCATTAGTGGTAGTGGGAGTAATAGTTATTATTGGAGGATAAGATGTTGTAGTACTTGTAGTAGTAGTAGCAGCAGTAGCAACATTAGTAATAATAGTAGTCGTAGTAGTAATAGTGTTAGTAGTAGTAGTAGCAGTGGTAGTAATAGTAGTAGTAGAAGTAAAAGTAGTAGAACTAGTAATAGTAGTAATAGTTATAGTAATAATAGTAGTAGTAGTGGTAGTAGCAGCAGTTGTAGTAATAGAAGTAGAAGTATGAGTTGTAGTAGCAGTAGAATTAGTAGTAATAGTAGTAGCAGTAGAAGTCGTTGTACTAGTAATAGTGATTATAGTCACAGTAGGAAAAGTAGCTGCAGCGCAGCAGCAGTAGTAGTAGTATCGCAGTAGCAATAGTAGCAGTAGAAGTAGTTATAGTAAGAGTACTAGTTATAGTAGCAGTTGTAGTAGTAGTAGCAGTATTTGCTGTAGTCGTATTTGTAGTAGTAGTAGTAGTAGTTCTAGTAGTAGCAGCAGTAGAAGTAGTTATAGCAATAGTTGTAGTAGTGGTAGTTGTGGTAGTAGCGTCATAAGTAGCTATAGCAGTTGCAGTAGCAGTAGTGCAATTGTAGTAATAGTAGCAAAAGCTGTGCATGTAGTAAAAGGAGTAGTGGTAGCAATTATAGTTGTAGTAGTCGTAGTGGTAATGGCAGTCGTATTAGTAGTAGAACTAGTAGAAGTGGTTGTAGTAGTAGTAGTAGTAGAAATAATCGTAGTAGTAGCAGTAGGATAAGTAGTAGAAATAGTAACAATTGTTGGATTAAAAGTAGTAGCAGAAGTATTAGTATTGGTAGTAGTAGGGGTAGTAGTTGTGGAAAATATTGTACAGTGGTAGTAGTACAAGTGCTACAGTTTAGTAGCAGTAGTAGCAGCAGCAATAGTAGTAGTAGCAGTAGCAGCAGGTGTAGTAGTAGTAGTAGAAGTAGTTGTAGTAGTAGTAGTAGGAGCATTAGAAGTTGAAGTGGTAGTAGCTGTAGTTGTAGAATTAGTGGTAGCAGCAACAGTTGTAGTAGTAGTAGCAGCAGCAGCAACAGTAGTATTAGTAGCAGTCGTAGCAGCAGTAGTGGTAGTAGTTTCAGCCATTGCAGTTTTAATAGTAGTAGTAGTAGTAGAAGTAGTAGCAGTAGGAGAAGTAGTAGTAGTAGTAGTTAGTGGTAGTCATAGCAGTTATAGAAGTAGTAGCTGTAGCAGTAGTTGAAGTAGTAGTAGTAGTGGTAGTAGTTAGTAGTAGTAGTCGTCGAAGCAGTAGTAGTAACACTAGTTGTAGCAGCAGAAGTAGTAATAGTTGAAGTTGTAGCAGTACTCTAGTAGCAGACGTAACAATAATAGTTGTAATAGTAGTAGTAGTTGCATTAGTAGCAGCAGCTACAGTAGTAGTAGTAGTAATAGTAGCATTAGTGGAAATGGCAGAAGTAATAGTTACAGTAGTAGTAGTAGGAGTAGTAGTAGAGTAGTAGTAGTGGCAATAGTAGTAGTAGGTGTAGTAGTAGTAGTAGAAGAAGAAGTAGTAGTAGTAGTAGTAGTGGTAGTAGTAGTAGTAGTAGTAGTAGTATTGGAAGTTGCTGTGGTAGTAGCAGTCGTTGTAGAATTAGTGGCAGCAGCAGCAGATGTAGTAGTAGTAGTTGTAGTAGTAGTAGTAGAAGAAGCAGTACCAGTAGTGGAAGTAGAAGTAGTAGTAGTAGTTAGTGGTAGCTGTAGCAGTAGTAGGAGTAGTAGCAGTAGCCGTAGTTGAAGTAGTAGCAGTAGCGTTAGTAGTTGGTAGTAGTAGTAGTCATAGCAGTAGTAGTAACACTAGTTGTAGTAGCAGAAGTAGTAGCAATAGAAGCTGTAGTAATACTACTAGTAGCAATCGCAATTGTAGTAGTAGTTGTAATAGTAGTAGTAGTAGTAATAGTAGCAGTAGTAGTAGCAGTAGTGGAAATGACAGAAGTAATTGTAACGGTAGTGGTAGTAGTAGTAGTAGCATTAGTGGAAATGGTAGAAGTAATTGTAACAGTAATAGTGGTAGTAGTAGTAGCAGTAGTTGTTATTGGAGTAGTAGAAGTAGCAACAACACTCATTGCCATTGTAGTAGTCGCAGCAATAGTAGCAGCAGCAGCAGTAGTAATAGTAGTAGTAGCAACAGTAGCAGTTGTCGTCGTAGTACTAGTAGTATGAGCAATAATAGTAGTCGTAGTGGTAGTAGCAGTAATAGTAGTAGTAATAGTAGTAGTGTAGTAGTAATTGTACATTAGCAGCGATAGTAGTAGTAATAGTCCGAGATGGAGGGGTAGTAGCAATGGTAGCAATATTAGTGGTAGCAGCTGTAGCGCGAGCAATAGAAGTGGTAGCAGTAGTAGGAGTAGTAGTAGTTGTAGTAATAGTCAGAGTAGCAGTAGTAGTAGTACCAATAGTTGTAGCAGTAGAAGTAGTAGTAGTCGTAGTGGTAGTATTGGCAGTAGTTGTAGTAGTAGCAGTAGTAGTTGTTGTAGGATAAGTAGTAGTAGTAGTAGTAGTAGTAGTAGTAGTAGTAGTATTAGTATTAGTAGTAGTAGTAATAGTAGTAGTAGTAGTAGTAGTAGTAGTAGTAGTAGTAGTAGTAGTAGTTGTCGTCGTTGTTGTAGTAGTAGTAGTGGTAGAAGTAATGGAAGTAGCAGTAGTAGTAGAAGTAGTAGTTCCAACCGTAGAGGCAGTTGTAGTAGTGGTTGTAATACAAGTAGAAGTAGTAGCAGTAATAGTAGTAATAGCAATAGTATTTGTAATAATAGTAGTAGTAGTAGCGGTCGCAGCAGCGGCAGCAGTAATGGTGGTGGTAGTAGTAGTAGTAGTAGCGGTTATAGTAATAGTAGTATTATTAGTAGCAGTAGTTGTTGAAGTAGTAGCAGTTGTGGTAGAAATTGTAGTAGAAGTAACAGTAGTAACTACAGCAGCAGTAGTAGTAGCCGCAGTAGTAGGAGTATTCGTTGTAGTAGTAGACATAGTCGTAGCAGTTGCTATAGTCGTTGTAGTAATAGCAGCAGTAGTTCTAGTAGTAGTAGCAGTAGTACTGCTAGTAGTAATCGGAGTAGTGGTAGCAGTAGTAGTGCTAGTAGTAATCAGAGTAGTGGTAACAAATATAGTTGTAGTAGTATTGATATTAGTAGTAGTAGCAGTAGTAGTAGTAGTAGTGCTCTTAGTAGTAGTAGTAGTCATAGTAGTAGCAGAACTAGTGCAAGTGGTTCTAGTAGTTGGAGCAGTAGTGGTAGTAGTAGTAGCAGTAGCAGCAGCAGTAGCAATAGTAACAGTTGTTGCAATAGTAGTAGTAGAAAAAGTATCGGTATTAGTAGTAGTAGTAGTGGTAGCAGTGGTAGTAGTAGCAAGAGCAGCAGTTGCAGCAGTAGCGGTAGTAGTAGTAGTACAAGCAATAGTAGTAATAGCAGTAGTTATAGTTTTAGTAGTCGTTGTACAAGTAGCACTAGTAGTAGTACAAGCAACAGTAGTAATAGCAGTAGTAGCAGCAATAGCAGTAGTAGAAGTAGTAGAAGTAGTAGTAGCAATAGTAGTAGTAGTAACAGTAGTAGTAGAAGTTATTGTGGTAGTAGAAGTAGTTAGAGTAGTTGTGGTAGTAGCAGCTACTGTAGTGGTAGTAGTAGTTGCAGTAGTGGCAGTAGTAGCAGCCGCAGGTGTCGTAATAGTAGTAGTAGTTGTTGTTTGTTGTTGTTTGTAGTAGCAGTAGCAGCAGTAGTATTAGTAGTAGTAATAGCAGTAGTAGTAGTTGTAGTAGTAGTAGTAGTAGTAGTAGTAATAATAGTAGAGGTTGCAGAGTAGCAGCAGTAGCAGTATTAGTAATTGTAGTAGTAGTAGTAGCATTAGTAGAAGTAGCAAAAGTAGTAGTAACAGTAAAAGTAGCATTAATTATAGTAGTAGTAGTAATAGTAGTATTAGTAGAAGTAATAGTGGTAGTACTAGTAGTAGTAGTTGTTGTTATAGTAGTAGTAGAAGTTGTAGCAGCAATCGTCATCGTAGTAGTAGTCGCAGGAGCAATCATAGCAGTAATAGTAGCAGTAATAGTAGAAATAGTGGTAATAGAAATAGTAGTAGAAGTAGAAGTAGAAGTAATAGTAGCATTGGCAGTAGTAAAATTAGCAGTAGTAATAGTACTAGTGGTAGCAGTAGCAGTGGTACTACTAGCAGTAGTATTATTAGTGGCAATAACAGTCATTGTAGTAGTAGATGTCATACTAGTAGTGGTAGTTGTAGAAGCAATAGTAGTATTAGTACTAATCGTAGTAGTAGTACTAATAGCAGCAATTGAGGGAGCAGTAGCAACATTAGTAGGAGTAGGAGTAGTAGTAGTGGTGGTAGTAGTAGCAGCAACAATAGTACTACTAGTACTACTAGCAGTAGTAATTGTAATAGTAGTGGCCATAGTAGTAGTCATAGCAGTAGCAATAGCAGTAGCAGCAGTAGTACTAGTAATAGTAGTTATTGTTGTTGTTGTAATAGTAGCAGCAGTCGCAGTAATTGTACTAGTAGTCTAGTAGTAGTAATAGTAGTAACAACAATAGTAGTAGCAGCAGTAGTAGCAGTAGTAATAGTAGTAGCCGTAGCAAGAAGTAGTAGTAGTAGTAGTCGCAACATTAGTAGCAATAGTAGTAGCAGTAGTAATAGTAATAGCCATAGCAGAAATAGTAGTAGCAGCAGTAGCAACATTAGTAGTAGTAGTAGTAGCAGCTGTAGCAGTAGAAGTTTGAGTAGAAATAGTAGCAGTAGCAATAGTGTCAGTAGCGGCAATAACAATAGCAGTAGCAGTTGTTGTATTAGCAAAATTTGTAGTGGTTGCAATAGTTGTAGTGGTACAATGGTAGCATTAGTATTACTAGTAGTCACAGTAGAACTTGTACCAGCAGTAGCAAAAGTAGCAGGAGTAATAGTAGTAATAGTAGTAGTAGTGGAAGTAGTAGCAGCAGTAGCAACCGTAGCAGCAGTGGTAGTAGTAGTAGTTACAATTGCTGTAGTAACAGTAGTAGTAGTAGCCGTAGTAGTAGTAGTACAAGTCGGAGGAGAAGTAGCAGTAGTAATAGCAGTAGCTGTAGTAGTATGAGAAGTAGTTGGAGTAGCAGTAGCAATAGTAGTAGTAGCAGTAGTAGTAGTAGCAGCAGTAGTAGCAGTAGTAATAGTAGTGATAAAAGTAGTAGTAGCAGTAGTAGAAGTAATAGGGGAAGTAGTACTAGTAGTGGCAGTAGTAGTAAAAGCAGCATTATCAGTAGTAAAACGTGCAGTTCTAGTAGTATGAAACGTAGTTGGAGTAGCAGTAATAGTTGTAGTAGTAGTAGTAGCTTTAATACTTGTTGTGGTAGTAGTCGTCGTAGTAGTAGTAGCAGTAATAGTAGCAGCAATAGTAGCTGTAGTAGTAGTAGTAGTAGTAGTAGTAGTAGTTTTACTAGAAGTAGTAGTAGCTATAGGAGCAGTAGAAGTAGTAGTTCTAATAGCAGTATTAGTAGTAGTAGTAGTAGTAGTCGAGGTGGCAGTGTTGTTGTTTTAGTCGTTATAGAAGTAGTCATGGTAGTAGTAGTAGTTGTTGTTGTAGAAGCAGTAGTGGCCGTAGCAATAGTTGTTGCAAATGTAGTAGAAGAAGGGGAAGTAGTAGTAATAGTTGTAGTAGTAGTCTAGTAGTAGCAATGATAGTAGTGGTAGAAGGGGGTAGTAGTATTAGAAGTATTAGTAGTATTTGCAATAAAAGAAGTAGTAGTTGTAGTAACAGTAGTAGTTGCAACAGAACTAGCGGTAGTAATTGTAGTAGTAGCAGTAGCTGGAGTAGTACTAGCTGTAGTACAGTTGTAGTAGCCGTAGCAACAACAGCAGCAGCAGCAGCAGCAGTAGTAGTAGCAATAGATGTACTAATAGTAGTAGTAGTAGTAGTAATAGTGGCACTAGTGGTACTAGTAGTAGTATTACTAGTAGTAGCATCTGTCGTAGTAGTAGTAGTAGTTGTCGTACTAGTAGTGGTAATTATAGAAGCAATTGTACTATTAGCAGCAGTAATAGTAGTTGTAGTAGTAGTAGTGGCAGTAGTTGTAGGAGTAGCAGCAACATTAGTAGTAGGAGGAGTAATACTAAGAGTAGTAGTAGTAGTAATATTTGTAGAAGTAGTAGTAATAGCAGTAGTAGTAGCCGTAGTGGTAGCTGCAGTTGCAGTAGTAGTAGTAGCAACAACAGTAGTAGTACAAGTAGTAGGAGTAGTAGTAGAACTTGTATTAGTAGTAATAGTAACAACAATAGTAGTAGCAGTAGTAGTGGCAAAAGTAGTAGTAGTAGCAGTAGTAGCAGCAATAGTAGTAGTAGTTGCAACTATAGCAGTAGTAATAGGAGTAGTAGTAGTTGCAGTAGCAGTAGTGTGAGTAGTAACAATAGTAGTAGTAGTAATAGTTGTAGTAGTAGCAATAGTATTAGCCAATGTAGGAGTAGTATAAATAATAGTTACACTAATAGTTCTAGAAAAATTAGCAAAAGTAGCAGTAGAGTATTAGTAGTAGTCGTACTAAAAGTTGTAGCAGCACTAGTAGAAGTAATAGCAGCAGCAGCAGTAGTAGTAGTAGTAGTAGTAGTAATATTTGTAGCAGTCATAGTACTGGTAGAAATAGCAGCTGCAGTCGTAGTAGTGATAGTGCGAGCAGCAGTAGTCGCCATAGTAATAGTAGTAATAGTAGCAACAGTCGTAGCTGTAGTAGCAGTAGTAGCAGCAGTAATAGCAGAAGCAGTTGTTGTGGTTGTGGTAGTAGTTGCAGTAGTAGTAGTGGTAGTAGCAGCAGTAGTAATAGTACTAGTTGTAGTACTACTAGTAGAAGTAGTAGTTGTAGCAGTAGTTGTTGTTGTTGTCATTGTAGTTGTAGGAGCAATAGTAGTAGTAGTAGTGGTGGTAGAAGTAACTATAGAAGGAGTACTATTAGTAGCTGTAGTGGTAATAACAGTAGTAGTAGTAGTAATAGTAGTAGTAATAGTAGTAGTAGTATCAGTAGCCGGAGTAGTAGAAGTACTATTTGTAGTAGAAGCAATAATAGTAATAGGAGTAGAAGTTGAAGCATCAGCATCGATAGTAGTAGTAGTAGTAATAATAAAAGTAGTAGTAGGAGTAGAAGTAGTGTTAGGTGAAGTAGTAGTAGTATTAGTAATAGTAGTAGCAGTAATAGCTGCAGTAGTAGTAGCGGTAGTAGTTGCTGTTGTTGTTATTGTTGTAATACTTGCAGTAGCGATAGTTGAAGTAGTAGTAGTAGTAATTGTAGCAATAGTTGTAGGAGAAGTAATAGTAGTAGTTATTGTTGTAATTGTAAGAGAAATAGTACTAGTAGTGGTAGTGGTTACAATAGAAGTAGTTGTAGATGTTGCACTATTAGTAGCAATAGTAGTAATAGCAGCAGCAGCAGCAGTAATAGCAGTAGTTGTAGCAGCAGCAGTAGTAGGAGTAGTAGAAGTAGTAGTAGATGCCATGGCAGTAGTAGTAATAGTACTAGTATTAGCAGTTGCAGCAGGAGCAACGGCAGTAGTAGAAGCATTAGTAGTAGTAGCAGTCGTATCAGTGGTAGTAGTTGCAGTCGTAGTAGTAGTAGTAGCAGAAGTAGTAGAAGTAGCAGTAGTAAGAGTAGTAATTGTAGTAGTAGTGGTAATAGTAGCAGTAGTCGTATCAGTAGTAGTAGTAGTTGCAATCGTAGTCGTAGTTACAGTTGTAGTAGTACTAGTTGCAGAAGTAGTAGAAGTAGCAGTAGTAGTAGTAGTAATTGTAGTAGTAGTAGTAACAATAGTAGTGGTAGTAGTAGCAGTAGTAGCTGCAAAAGTAGCAGCAGTAGTGGCAGTTGTAGTAGCAGTAATAGTAGTTGTAGTTACTAGTAGTAGTGGTAGTTGTAGTAGTACTAGCAGTAGTTGGAGTAGTCGAAGTAGTAGCAGTAGAAGTAGTAGTACTAGTACTAGTAGCAGAAGTGGCAATCGTAGTAACAATAGAAGTAGCAGTTGCAATAGTAGCAGCAGCATCAGTAGTAGTAGTTGTAGTGGTAGTAGTAGTAGTCATAGTAGCAGTAGTAGCAGTAGAAGTAGCTGCAGTTGCAGTAGTAGCAGTAGAAGTAGCTGCAGTTGCGTTAGTAGCAGTAGTAGTAAGAGTAATAGTAGTATTAACAGTAGCAGTAGCAGCAGCATAAATAGTAGAAGTAGTAGTAGTAGTAGTACCGGTAGTAATAGTAGTAGTAATAATAGTCGTAGTAATAGTAGTAGCGGTACTAGTTGTAGTAGCAGTAGAACTTGTAGCAACACTCGTAGCCGTGGCAGTAGTCACAGTAGCTATCATAGCAGTAGCAGTAGCAATAATAGTAGCAACATAAGTAATAGTAGCAGTAGTAGCAGCAGTATTAGCGGTAGCAGCAGCATTAGTAGTACTAGTTGAAGTAGAAGTAATAGTAGTAGTAGTAGTAGTAGTAGTAGTAGTAGTAGTAGTAGTAATAGTAGTAATAGTAGTAGTAGTGGTTGGTGGTAGAAGTAGTAGCAGCAGTTGAAATAATAGTAGTATTATCAATTGTAGTAATACTAGTCATAGTAGTAGTTATGGAAGGTGTATTACGAGCAGTAGTAGCAGGAGAAGTAGTAGCAGTAGTGGTAGCAGTAAAAGTAGTAACATTAGTAATAGTAGTAGTAGTAACAGTAGTACTACTGCTACTGCTGTTGCTGCAACTACTACTATGACTACGAGCGCTGCTGCTACTTCTACTACTACTACAACTACTATTGTTGCTACTACTCGTACGACTACTATTATTTTTGCTTGTACTGCTACTACTACTATGCGACAACTAGTATTACGACTGCCAATAATACTACTAATGTTACTACTGCAACTCCTACTTCTTCTACTGCTACTACCACTCCTACTACTACTACTACTACTACGACTACTTCAACTACTATTGATACTGCTGCTACAACTGTTGCAACTACTGCAACTGCTACTACTATTACTGCTACAACTACTAGTAGTACTATTGGTACTACTTCTGCTACTACTACAACTACTACAACTATTGCCACAATAACAACTACTACTAAATATACAACTACTACTGCTTTTACGGCTACTGCTACTACAACTACTACTGCTACTATAACAACAACTACTACTACTTCCACTACTGCTGCTACAACTAATACTACTACTGTTACTACTACTACTGCTACTATTACTACTCTACTGCTGCTATTACTACTACTACTGCTACTACCACTATAGCTATTGCTTCTATTTCTACTCCAACTACTACTCCTACTACTACTACTACTACTACTTCTACTACTACTACTACTACCACTACTACTACTACCCCTACTCCTACACCAACTCATATTACAACTACTAACTCTAGCACTACTACTACTACACCTACTACTACTACCACTTGTACTGCTACTACTACAACTACTACTATTGCTACATCTACTGCTACTACTAGTACTAGTACTGCTACTAATGTTGTTGTTGCGGCGACGGCAACACCTAATACAACGGCTACGACTCCTACTTTTATTCGTATCACTACTACTACTACTACTACTGCTGCTACTAATACTTCTACTACAACAACTACTTGTACTTCAACTACTACTACTACTATTACTACTAATACTACTAGTACTCCAACTATCACTACTACTACTACTACTTCTTCTAGTAGTACTACTAATACTACTATTACTAGTACTACTACTGCAACAACTAATTCTTCTATTACTACTACTACTACTACTACTACTACTACGACAACTACAACTACCACTACTGTTGCTACTACAAGTGGTACTACTACAACACCTATTACTACAACAATAACTACTACTACTATTACTACTACTACTTCTACTACTATTTCAACAACTACTACAACTACAATAGCTACTACTCCCATTATTGCGATTACTAGTTCTTATACTACTACTACTGCTACTGCCACTACTGCAACTACCACAACTGCTACTCTTTCTACTACTATTACTGCTACTGCTACTACTACTTCAATTTCTACTCCTACTACTCCTACTACTACTACTACGCCTACTACTACTATTACTACTACTGCTGCTCCTACTACCCCTACCCCTACTCCTACACCTACTCCTGTTACTACTACAACTACTACAACAACTGCTAATATTTGTACTACTACTACTAGAACTACTACTACAACTACTTCTACTACTACTAGTACTACTATTACTACTAGTGCTACTACAACTAATAGTGCCACTACTACTGCTGCTGCTGCTACTGCTACGGCTACTACTCCCACTACTACTGCTACTGCTACTGCTACTATTGTCACTACTGCTACTACTGCCACTAATGCTGCTACTGATACTACTACAACAACACCTACTACTGTTGCAACTCCTAGTACTACTACTATTACTAAGACCACTACAAATACTACTACTACTACTACTACAACTACTACCGCACCCCCTCCAATAACTACTACTGCTCATACACCAGATCCTACTCCTAAAACTATACCTATTATTACTTTTGCTACTAGAATTACTACTACTCCTATTACTACTACTACTGCAACTACTATTACTATTACTACTACTACTACTTCTTCTACAACTACTAGTACTTCGGCTACTGCAACTGCTGCTACCACTACTACAACTATTACGACTACTACGGCTACTTCCACTACTACTACTGTTGCTACTACTGCTATCGCTTCTACCTCTACTACTACTAATTCTCCTACTACTACTACTATTATTTCTGCTACTACTACTACTACTACTACTATTACTTCAGCTACTACTACTACAAGTACTATGACTATGACTACTACAACTACTACTATAGCTACTACCCCTACTACTACTACTACCACCACTGCTTCTGCTACTACTACTACTACGACTAATACTACTACTACTACTACTACTCCAGCTACTACTCCAACTCCAACTCCAACTCCTACTACTATTCCAAATACAACTTTTATTGCTACTATAATTTCTATTGCTACTACTACTTCTACTACTTCTACTACTACTACTACTACTACTACTACTACTATTACCACTGCTACTGCTACTACTACAACAACAACAACTACTACTACTACTAGTACTCCCACCACAACTACCGCCACTATTGTTACTTCCACTACTACTACTGTTGTTGCTGCTACTACTGCGCCTACTACTCCAACAACTCCAACTATTGCTATTACGGCCACTCCTTCAACTACTGCTATTGCTACTACTACTACTCCTATTGCCACTCATACCCCTACTCCTATGACTACTACTACTATTCCTCCTCTCCTCCTCCTCCTCCTCCTACTACAACTCGTACACCTACTTCTGTTGCTACTTCTACTCCAAATGGTACTACTGTAACTAGGACCGCCACTCCTACTAAAACTCCTACTGCAACCACTGCTACGACAACTACAACTACCACAACCACTACTACTCCTACTACTGCTACCACTTCGACTACTACTACCACTACTGTTGCTACTTCAACTACTAATACTACTGTTACTATTGTTACCACTACCACTCCT